>SNQJ01S0059721.1:0-23157 GCA_010110895.2 Picea sitchensis | reverse complement strand
CTGGTCCTTCCGATAGGATAATATGCATATCTACAATAATAGTGGAGGCTTGGTCTGTAGTAGAAGATGATGGATGGTCAGGAGTAATTGGTTGGTCGACTCTCTGAACAGAAATAAGCGATCGAGGAATAGGTCCTTCTTTCTCATCTACGTGAGGTGAAAGAGGAGGATGAGGAATATGTCTTTCCTACTCATCTAAGTGAGGTGAAAGAGGAGGAGGAGGAATATGTGTTTCCTTCTCATGATCTGGGTGAGGTGAAGGAGGAGGAGGATTTGTATTGGAAGGTGAGTTGTTCCTATCATCAGGATACCTCCTTTCTACTAGTAGCCTGGTAGCTCCGATGATATGATGCATAATAGTCATAAAATCACGCAAAATCTCCCACAAAAGCTCCAAGAGAATAGGATCTTCATTGATATCTCACATCAGCACAGGGTGGACTCCGACCTAAGTCAAAAGTGCACAAAGTCAGTCTCCCAACTCCAATATGAATCGTGTATATGTCTTACGATCCATGCCGCCATGTATACGCGCTTGAGGACATTGACCTGTTGCGGCGTCAGGAATCATCTCCTCACCGTCATCTGCTGGGGGAGGAGGAACATCCCCAATGAAAGTTTCAATATCTGAAAAATATATAGTACACAACAATAACTACACATTCTCATTAAACACTTTAATAAAACAAGTTAAAGAACATGTTAGAATTAATTTTATTCTACTTAAGTAAGAAAATAAAATGAAACTATATTAATTTAAATAAAACACTAATATTACCTCTATCATCTGGTGGCTCATTTGGTATGAAGAGGATGTTAATATATCCTCTCTAATACAATCCCATATAATGACACAACACCATAACAAACATGTGATCCACCACACTTCGAAGTAGCCCAGTGCATCTAGGGAAATCTTAGTTGAAACTCTAGTTGGCCCCTCTTGGGCATCATCTCCCCCCACATGTGAATACACACACGAGTCCTCACCCTAACAAGTTTATGGACAAAAGTCGTCATCGTCTTCAGAAACCTCTCAAAAAATAATCAAAACAACTCTGAGGGAAAAGGAAAGTTCGACCTCCCACACATCATAGCACGACATTTGTCTAGCGCTATACAAAACTTCCTAAAAAAAAAGGCAGACCATCTGATACACCATGGCCTTTATACCAACAAATCAACACAATACAAAAGAGGGTAAATAATGTGATGCCCATCACTGGTAAAGTGTGTTATGGTCATAACTAACAGTGAGAGGCACCTAACCTCATTTGCACCGAAAGAGGCGATCCGCAACTTCCCACCTGACACCTGAAAATCAGTTGGGGATAGTACATCAACCCAAATATATTGATGAGATTACATGGGCTAACTCTCAGCTGCAACACCTAGTGGGACATCGCGGAACTAGGGAAAATCCTCCCCTCTGCTGGATAGAAGAGTGATAAAGTAAATATCCTCCTCAAGGGGATGGTACCATTGATCTGGGCCGACATGGAAATCTTCTCGATAGACATGCCATCAACAGATCAGATGCAACAACAAACCAAAGTTCCCCTTAAGGGATGTAGCCTCCTCATAGTACTTAAATAGGCCTACATTCCTCGAGAGAACATGAGTCATTGCAGTAATAAGGCAAGGGTACAAATCCCTCTTCCTCCCCTCCCATTCCCATACAACATTGTATAGGTCCACCCTCAATTACGACTGCTCTCTCCACTCACATCTCTGCATGATGAACATATGAAATACATCATCCTCACTCATACATAAAACATAAAAATATATATATACTAAAGGAGAAATTTGTTTATAGATACAGAAAAATAAATTCCTTCAAAAAATAAGTAAATGTCATAATCAGTGTGTCTAAAAATTAGTCAAGCACCACGTGTCATGCATACATAACTTGTGATCATCGCCAATGGTGTGCGAGTGAAAAATAACGCACTATATAAAATTTGTTATATTATGTTATGCAGTGCGTTGTATAACCCTACCACCGGTGTGGTTAGGTAAACCCATGCTGTGGTGCATTATGATTATCTTGAGTACCACTTAAAATAAAAACAAATTAAAATCCTAATGCACTGTAAAAAAAATAAATATAGTTAAGGCGGTGCATATATGTTCCTTAAATGCCCTGGTGCATTTAGGTAACAAATATGCACCACCCGCCAACATTTTAACATTGATGCATCACCCTACTGGTGCATTACGACTACCCTACACACCACTTAAAATAAAAACAAATTAAAATCCTAACGCATCGTAATTTTTTTTCTTTTAAATTAGTTAAGGTGGTGTGTTCATGTTCCTTAAATGCACTAGTGCATTTCGATAACGGCGACACACTACCCCACCATTTTTTAAAATTGACGAATACAGAACTTTGCAATTTTTTTATCTAATTGTTTGGAGCGGTGAGTTCAATTCATTCGTCTCGCGTCGCTAACCGTGCACACAGATAATTTGCAGGGCACACTGTAACAAAATGCCAATTTTTCAAAATGGTGTGTTTGTAAACATGAATGCATCGATGTGCACACTTATAACACACCACGCAAAATAATATAGCTGATTCGCGCGGTGCATCATTTACCATAACTGACCGATGCATTAGAGGTACTGAGACGCACCACCAAATAGCTAAATACTTTTACGCGATGTGTCGATAAATGGATATGTTAGTGCATTCCTCTTTACCTATGCATCACTAAGGAATTTAACATTATGTTGTGGTGAACCCTATAAATTTATAGGGGGCATCGACCGCAATGCCAACCAAATGTCTCGAACACACAACGCATAATTTTTAATTTTTTTAAAATAGTGAAACATTAATTGAATTTTAAATTTTAATCCACTTAAAACCTTAGTTATAAAGAAACAAAGATATTACCTAGAAATTTTGTCATCGAGGAGGCATGGTTTGCACGTAGTCAAAAAAACCAAATTTGTCCACCATTTGGAAACATTTGAAAGCCATGCACACAAAAACAGATGGAAGGAAGGAAAGCAAGAAAAGCACTAATGGAAGGGTGCTTCAGAAAGTCAAAAGTGGCACTGGTTCTTTTGAGCGCTACAACACTAAAAATGGTAAAAATGAATTTTACGGTCGATAATGTTTTTTTTTATTAAACCCTATTTTGGTGCACTCCATGACTGAACGCACTGGTGCTACAATATTACATAGCACACTAGATAATATTATTTTACAAATAACCCAAAAGAGGTGCACACCATGTGTCTGGTTACTATCGAGCACACTGATGTATATATTGTCTGACACACTAACGCGTCGTGTGTTACATAGGGCACCAGTTATTTAAAAAAAAAAACACTAGCGTGGTTCTCCCTCTGGAGGAACAGTGACCCCCGGTGCGTAAGTATACTACAGAGCGGATCGACATATCTGTTTTGAAATAATCCCACAATTGTGTGTAAATGTTTTTATTTAACTGTCACAGTGCGCTCTAGTATTAGAGGCACTGGTGCACCTAGTTTTAACAAGCGCACTGGATGCTCTTTTTAAAAAAAAATCATGATTAGGAATATGGTTGGTAATTTTTTTTAATTTAACCCTTTTACAGTGCTCTAAATAACTAGCCACATCAGTGCGTCATTATTTATGTAGTGCACCGGAGTATTGTTTTTGAAAACGTTACCAAGGTACTCCATTGTTTGGGAGAAATCGTCTGCATCGGTGAAATTGTTTAAGTAACACACCGTCGCATATAAAAAAAAATTAAAATAACATTTGTCATGGTGAGAAATTTTTTAGATCAACTGTGCACCCGATGTGTCACTATTTTTGTAGTGCACCAGAGTATTTTTTTTTTGTTTGAAATAACCCTACTATGGTGCGTTAGTTTTGTAGGCACTGGTGCATCAATTGTATAAAATGTATCGGTCCATTATATATTTATAAACGCACCATACAAAAACATCCTCTAAAACCTTCATCTGCTTTCCTTTGCTAGTATCCTCCACTATAAATGGATTTTTGGGCTATTTTAATAGGGGCATTCGAAAAAACCTCTATTAGAGGGTCTTTTCCTTGTAGTGTCAATGAATTAATAGACACACAAAATTATACTTTGTAATTTAACCTAAGACAACTCACCGCATATGTTGTTGTCATTCATGAAGGTGTTACCCTCCTTCGCAATCCAAATCTCTATGTGATGCCACCCTCCATAAGTTACAATGATCAAGTCAAGAAAATTAAATAAATATGCATAACATCAAATTCATGAAACATAAAAATTATCATCAATGCATCATCTCACCATGAATATCTCAGGCCTCAACAAACACTCATTGGTAGATGGAGCACTAGGTTGTACAACCTTCTCCGAGACAACCTCTACCGTGGAAGTCTTGATCAATTGGGACGATGGAAATGGTGGTAGGGGTGGGTGGCATACAGGTGGCATGGATGGGTTCCCTGCATGTGGATCCACTGAGGATGCATGCAATAAGACTAATGTTGAGGGTGGGTGACAATGGACTCTCACAGGATGTACAAGTGATTTCAACTCCCTAGGTTTGGAGAAAGGTAACCCAGAAGCAACGTCCAAGTGTCCAGGGAGTGCAATAGTACTATAGCTAGAAAATATATCTACAGCTTGCATACATATTAATAAAATTGAACTATTAGTACCAAATAGTAAAATTAAAAAACATAAACAAAAAAAAATTGAGAATTATACGATATTTAACTATATAATTATACTTGTGATGTAGGTGACTTGTCTTTCCCACCCCGACATTGCCTAGTCCCAAATCTTGTAGAAAGAGGAGAACATTAAAATTTTGAGGATGCCATAAAATAAATAAATGACTATGGTGAATTTATCAAATGTGATATACATACATATGTGTGGGTGCACCCAATGAACATGATGCCTCTACTGCTACATAATTGGTGGGGCTAGGAATTGATGCATCCATGGACGTATAGGGTCTATTGTTGAGACGTTACAACTGCAAAACAACATACATTAAAATATCAATATAAATACACAAAATACAAAATAAATATATAACGATGAAGAACATATAGAGGGTTAAGATACTAACCTCCTCCACGAAGCTATGTTGTCCAATGGGATCTATAGGCTCATAGCATGTCTTCCCGTATCTCGAGCATCTGTGAGGTTCACATGGAAAAAATTTATGTCCATGTGCCCTCTCTTCACTATACTCTCATGTGCATGTTGAAGCTCCAACCCCTCTATCAATGTCACTAGTAGGCACCTCCTCCCAAGATAGTGAAACAAAGATATTGTGTTGCACTAGGATATGAGTCAATGATCAAATGGCTAGCTATACTTGTTGCAAGCTCTTTGCAATAGGAGGATGTTGGGTAAGAGGGTTAGGCCTTCACCCGGGGGACATGGACTCAACACAGGGTCGTTTCTAGCATGCTCTCAGTCATGTGCGGACCCTCGACCCACCCCCTGAAATTCACCATGTCAAAGTAGTTGACATGCTTACCCAAAATAAACTCAACCCATAATTTTCTCATAAAATATAAGGGCAAATCCGTGTTATTGCAGGAAGGTTTATCAAATACCATATACCACCTATCTATCCAGTTTTGACCAATCTGGGGATGGATGCACCAATCGATGGATATGTGTTTCTTAGTCAATGGTAGTTCTTGTCCATTTCCAGGATCCCTAAAAATAAACAATATTTGTTGTTTTGAAATGCCCATTTCTTTGACTTGGTTTCTCTCCAAACCAATTCTACAGTACTCATACATTATTTCCCTATAATCAGAAATAGAGGTCAATTTTGCTTGGGCACTTGCAATGGACTTCACAATGATGTCCAAATAAGTGGCCAATGAGACTTTGCTAGGCTCTCTATTTTTTCTTAATTGTTCCTGAACGGTTATTAATATAACTAACCCCTTATCAATTTGAGTGTTTACATTGGGTGGTTGTGGTGAGTTTTGGTTTTGATCTTCTTGGTTTTCTTCTGAGCCGTTTACATTGTCTTGGGGTTTCATTATATTATATATGTTACAATTTGAAATCCATGGCATGTAAATTAGGTTGGTTTTTTAATTAAAATAGAAAATTACATTTTTTTTATTTTTTTTTCAATTAGATTCTTCGGAGCAAAAGATTAAATTGGAAATGACTAAATTGGGTTAAAAATAAGATAATCAAACATACCTCGACACTGTGGCAAGACCCTCCCTTTGTTTCTCCTCTCTCTTTGCTCAATAAGAGTGGCGAGGGCGATTTATGCAGAATGAACACAAATCAAAAGTTTAACAAGAATGTGCACGCGTTCCTTCCACTAAGCATACTTGGCATGCCTCGTGGAGGTTCAACCACTTCCAAACCTATAAGTTTAGGAACCCACTTTTTCGGCCACAAACTTTTGCACTCACCCATGAATTAGAAAGTTGATCATGAATATAGATAAGAGCTCTAATTGTCTCTTCTAGAGACTTTGGCTTAGTCTAGCCAAACTTATTTATTAAATCCTTATTTCTATCAACTACATGCTCACCTATGTAATTGAATTGTGTTGCTTAATTGACACTAACAATTTGTGCATAAATTTGATATTAAGTCCATTCAAGCTTTATTTTTTGAGTATTATTTTGTTTGTTTTGTTAAGTAAGAAAAAAATTACATTTCATAGAATTATTAATTTGGCTTTTATTAATACTATTTAGACATTTAAATGTAGTTAGTTTGGCTTTTATTAATACTATTTAAACATTTAAATGTATAACTACATCATTATGTGTAAATAAAACTTCACTATTAGTGATCAAAAATAATTTCAGATATAATTCAAGACCAACAAAACTGTGTTACTTTTCGTTATGATTATTGGTCATTCCTACTTTAGTAACATTTACTCCATACCAATCTCAATCAACTACAGTTTAACCTAAACCCAATAATAAAACTTCACTATTACTGATCAAAAATAATTTCAGATATAATTCAAGACCAACAAAACTGTGTTACTTTTCGTTATGATTATTGGTCATTCCTGCTTTAGTAACATTTACTCCATACCAATCTCAATCAATTACAGTTTAACCTAAACCCAATAATAAAACTTCACTATTACTGATCAAAAATAATTTCAGATATAATTCAAGACCAACAAAACTGTGTTAATTTTCGTTATGATTATTGGTCATTCCTGCTTTAGTAACATTTACTCCATACCAATCTCAATCAATTACAGTTTAACCTAAACCCAATAGGTTTATCATAAATTTTTACACCTATAATAATCTTTCGATTAATTATTTTTTTTACTCGTTAAAAGATGTTGTGGATGAATATGGATTCTCCAAATTTGATCCTTTAAATTCATGGATCAAAATGCTTCTTGTTTTGTTTGCTTGCAATTTGATCCACGAGTGTTTGGATTAAATAAAGCTTAAAATTCAGAGAAACCCTCGATATGGCTACTATCTCAAAATATATGTAAACTTCTATCGACATCAATTCAGAGAAACCCTCGTTATGGCTACCAGCAGCGACCATCGTTTTTTTCGGGTCGTTTTATCATTGGTCGTTTTATCATTCAATTGAAGCGAGGGTTGCACTTCGAAGTAGAGAAGTAGTTGTATCATTTAATTAAAGGGAGAATTGCATTTCGAAGTAGAGAACTAGTTGTATCATTCATTTAAAGAACAACGATGTGAGATAGAAATAATACTTTTAAACCCCAAAAAAATCCCATAATTGTCCACTTCATTGTGGAAAGTATTTAATGACCTCAAACTGATGGAAATTTTAAAGTTTAACGGCCTCTGGGCTAAAAATGATTCAAAGTGCGCTATTGTCCACTTCCTTATCTGAAGTATTGATGAAAATCTTAAAGCTTATCAGCCCCCGACCCGAGTGCGCTGAAAAAATATTCAAAACGCAGTCGCTTCCGGAGATGGATTCTGACGCGAATCAACTGAAACGCTTAGACTGCATGGGATCAATCAAAACTATCAAGATCAATCAAAATTCTGATTATTTTTAATCCATCAAGGTGGCAAAAGAGCTGCAATTTGTACAGAACGCAGCAAAATTCAATAAATAAAGTTAGCTATTCAGGGTTCAAAGCTGATCATTCATGAATCATTGATGTAATGAATCATTGATTTCCAACCCTTGAATTTCCGTGAGGTCCATGGATAAGTGATAGAAGTAAATTAATTAGTGAATAAAATTCTGTTTCAGTTTTTTTTAAATTTTGACTGAAATTTGGCAAGATTTTTGCCAAGTTTATACGAGGGAATTATATCGGGTATCTATATCAAAGACCTATATCTATGAATTTTGTCTCATTATAAAAAGTTTAGTTTGTATTTTTTAAAACTTAAGATATCAAAACAAAACAGTGAATTGACAGAAAAAAAGAAAATGTAATTGCTGAAAAGCTAGGTTTGTCCACTTAATTTTATCGACTAACGCTCTCCTTCATAATCGACTCCATTAAAGCTAAAGTTTCCATTCATGTTGCAGGGCAAGCCGCCTCTGACATCAGGTGTCATCCTTTTCCTGACATCAGGTGTCATCCTTTTCCTGATGATTTCCTTCCTAGAAAGTTAGGGTTAAAAAACTTTATATGGATTAATTACTTGTCAAAATTATTAATCGCTTTTGGATAGAGGTTAAGTTACACTATGAATTCACACTGCATTTTGTGACAAATGGGCTAAGTGTACCTGCTTACAGTGGCTTGAAGATAAGATAAGTTGAACCCTTAACTTTGCAATACGAATGTTACTATAACCAAAATTTTAATGATATTTTCAGATATGGAGCAAAATTTCATATCGTTAAGTTTAGAAAAACCTTGACAATTTATAACAAACACTTCGTTAAGTTTCAGATATGGAGCAAATTTTCATATCGTTGAGAATCCAGCAACTCTTACTATTAGCTATTGATTTATACTTATTTTCAAAAAATATTATTTTTTTCAAATTTTTTTCTTAAACAATTTGAATGAGATTTATTTTTATGCTTATAAATGTGTATAAAATGTAATATGAATGGTTCTCAAAAAAAATCCACCCTCGTCGACGTTTGGTTTTACGGGCAAGGTTCAGACCAAATTCATAAAATTTTCATTTTACGGACTAAGGTTCCGACCAAATTCCTGGCCCCCATCCAGAGGACAGACTTGCCATGATTGGGACTGCATCTACCTGACAGACTTGCCATTATTGCTTGTACTAAATTTTGATGTAACAATGTAACAGTTTTTCTACGGTGACTCTAAATAGTCAAGGTTTGACCAGTCGAGACTGGGATTAAGGTTCTGACAAGGTTTCATGGAAGCAATGAAGGCAACGCTGTCTGGTAGGCCGTATGCACATGCACCATTATACATTATATGCAGTAGTCTAAACATCTGGTTTTCGAAATTATTTTGGATATCAGTCTTTTTTTTTTTTTTTTTTAAATGGTTGGAATTGCGAATTCAAAATAAAATAGCATTTTTTCAAAATGTTAAATCCATTTATATATCCAAAAATATAACTAATTTAGATTTAAATAATACAAACCATTTAGATTTAGATATAGATAATGATTACCAAAAAAGATCCAAAATAGAGTATTCAGAATTGTCCCATTATCAATCCCCAACTGATCTCTGCAGAATTGTCCGAGGTAATGCGTGCAGTACGATATAATTTATGGCAGCATTACCCTTGTTAATTAGAATTTCAATCTCTACCTTTCTCTATAAAACCAGACCATCCACAGTTTTAGCATGAAATATTCGTTTCTCAGGGTTTCCTTTTACACAATGGCAATCAGAAGCCTTTTGTGTTTGCTAATTCTGGTGCGTTTATCTGCTGTTTATGGACAACTTTACCCACGTTTTTATGACATATCGTGCCCCAGTGCGTTGTCCATAGTGAATTCCGTAGTAAAGCAGGCCGTGGCCAAGGAGAAACGGATGGGGGCGTCGTTGCTCCGCCTTCACTTTCACGACTGTTTCGTTAATGTAATGTTTTGTTTAATTCAACTGTATTGTCCTAACCTCTGTCGGCTCAATTTTCAACTATATGTTGAGGGTTGGACATGATTTCTGCGCTCGTTATTGTTTTCCATGAATTTCTATTAATCAAATCACTTTACCTGACTGTCAGGGTTGCGATGGCTCGATACTGTTGGACGACACCTCAACATTTACAGGAGAAAAGACTGCATGTCCAAATAACAATTCCGTGAGAGGATATGACGTAATAGACGCCATCAAAACTCAAGTGGAAGCAGCCTGCCCTGGAGTCGTGTCTTGTGCCGACATTGTCGCCATTGCTGCTCGCGATGCAGTCGTCCAAGTATTAAATGCTTTATTATCTTGTTGATATATTTAATTAAATACAATTATCTTGTCGATGAACTGGTATGAAATAACCTTGTTCGCACATAATTTGTAGCTGGGAGGACCAACATGGACAGTATTGCTGGGAAGGCGAGATTCAACAACTGCAAGTTTAAGCGCTGCAAACAGCAACCTTCCGTCGCCAGTATCCAGTCTCAGCGTACTCATCTCAACTTTTCAAGCTCACGGCCTTTCTACGAGGGACCTCGTTGCACTTTCGGGTATGCTTAATATCAATTTCGGAGACAGTAGGGAAGAACAAGAATTTGTAGCAATTAGTTATCATATATTACACCCATTATTAAATTTGTGCTTTGTAGGTTCGCATACGATTGGTCAAGCGCGTTGTACGCTCTTCAGAAATCGCATACATAACGATTCCAACATAGATTTATTATTCGCCACAGCCCGCCAGGCTAACTGCCCAATGGAGGCGACGACAACCTTGCACCCTTGGACCTCCTCACTCCCACCACATTTGACAACAACTACTATAAGAATCTGGAACGCCAGAGTGGACTCCTCCTCTCCGATCAGCAACTATTCATTGGGGGCTCTACTGATAATCTGGTTTCTTACTACACCGCGTATCCAATTGCCTTCTTCAATGATTTTTCCGTTGGCATGGTGAAGATGGGGAACATCAAACCTCTCATCGGATATAACGGAGAGATCCGAAAAAACTGCAGGAAAATTAACTAATGCCTGAAGCTCGTTCCCTTAAGCATTGCCTTGAAAACTTTTTAAATAAATAGATATATCTCTTGCTAAAACATCTCGATTGTAATACAACTGATGCAATCCAGAACTTAAAAGTATTAAGTTTGGTTCATGGAGGCATGCATCAACGTTATGTTAAGCCATAAATAAAGGCTAAATCAATTATCTAGTCAAACTGCTCATAATAGTCGAATGAGAATGATGTCTTCAATCCAGCTTCGATGCCATTACATATTTACAATTTGTTTTTGTAAATGGTCTAGAACATCTTGCCTTCTTGTTTCTAGTAAGGCACACAAAATGCTAATAGCCTACTTTTGTTTAGTAAGCAAAACATCAATGACGAGGAGATCCAACATTCAATATTAATTTCATACCATTGTTATGTATAATTGCACATCAATATTAATTGCATACCATTGTTATGTATAATTGCACATCATTATAGGGAAATATTTCCAAAAATTAACACTATTTAATTTAAACTAATAAAGAGACTTTAAAATTTAAAATAGAAATTATTATTCAAAATTATATTAACATTGTTATCTAAATAAATTCATTACTAAGTTATGAACATGGTTGGTAGCCAAGGATTAATACATTAGTGATTGGGGCTATTTTAAGTTATTGATTTAAGGGGTAATGGGTTAGATATTAAAGGTTTCATGGTAGTTTGTTGGAGTTAATGAGTTAGTGGTTCATGTTTAACTTAAATTTATGAGGTTAATAGAATGAAACCTCAATAAAACTACCATGCCACAATTGATTTTTTACACTATTTAAGGGCACTATTAATATAAAATTAGGAGGACAAACATTTCTAATAGAAGAACCTCTTAAAATAAGAAAGGATACTCTAATAACTATAAAGAAACCTAAACAAAATTCAAGGATGGACATCATGATATATAAAAGTAGGGATTTAATGGAAAATGAAAATATAAGAGAAAGTAGATCAATTCTTTCATGTGAATGTTAATTGATAAAAACGTTAATCCATGTCTTTACCGAAAGAATGGGCAATGGGTTTATAAGTCTAGTTTTACTCACGCTTGATTCATTAGTCCATTTAATAATGAATAAAGAATAGGAAATTAAAATCACTTGAAAATATATATATATATATATGTATATATATATATATATATATATATATATATATATATATATATATATATATATATCAAATATCAATATTGACAAAATAAATAAATTTAGATTCCACAAATAAAACATTTATTATGATACAATTTTAGAATTTAATTTGCCGAGATCGTCCTTTACATATCAAATGAAACTTTAAATGTCAAATAAATCCATTTAAATTAATGTTATATTTATTAAAAAAATATCATTTAAATGTGTAGTGTACCTTTTGCTAAACCAAGTCTTATAACGCACAATATAACAATCAATATACACTTACGTTTGATTTACATAACACCTAACGATCCGGTATATATGCCATACGGCGCATTTAACAATTAAACACACTCAACACGGAGTATTCATATGAATTATTGCCATGGTAACAATCGCACGCTTCATGCCGTTGTGCTACGGTGGAAGGCGGTAAATATATCGCGACCGCGGTCATGCCAAAATGTGATAAAGGGCCGCCGGTTGAGCGAACATCTTGTAGCGATTGGGCGAATCCACCAGCCAGTGCGAGGCCTTCCGACCTCTGACTAGACCCTGCGCTCGTAATCGCTTAATGGGGTCCGCGCCGGTAGGTGAAATCACACAGGGCAAAGGAATCCTAGACTAGACTAAGGTTGCAGGAAAAACAATATCTGGAAGGTTCTTCCCAAAGATGCCATCTTCATACTACTACCGGACTCTCATTCCCCACATGCATGTTCGACATGGGAGTATACACCTTCACAAAAAAAATCCATCGGTACTTCACCTCCCCTCTAGGCCTCAACAACAAGCCAAATCAGGAATTCACAGAGCTCTGTAGCTGGTGCTGGACACTCTCTGGAGGAAACCTCTTCCAACAACATCCCCCCCCTCACCTAGAGGAAAGTCACTGCAGACACAATTACCACTTGCCTTTGGACAACAACTCTGGCGTAATCCATGGGTGATTTTGAGATTGCGGTGAGAAGCAATTCATGAGGGTACATGAATTCTCAGTGCGGAATGGGAGGATGAATCGGGCTTTTAGCAAGCGAACCACGGTCTTCGTCTCTGGCGATTGGGTGTACGAGGTTTGCGAGACATACGGGGCTCTCGTTCTCCCCGACATGAGTTCCATCTCCACTTGGGATGACAAAGCCGTTATGCAGAGTCCGGTGATGAACAATCCAGCAGCGGTCAATGTGGGATTCGGGCAATTTAGAATAATATGCGAGGGTTTTAAAGAGGGTCGGATCCGTTCATACGGCGATCCGAGTGAGTGAAAATGGAAGAGAGACCACAACACGGCTCCTTAGCGGCTCTATTGCATGGTGGGGGTTGACGCTGCTAAGCCCATGTCACGGTATCGCGTTAGACAACGTCGTTGCCTCCACCATTTGGAATCCACATGTCCTTCAGGGACTTAGGTTAAAACATATAATGCGCTTCTCTTTTGGAATAATATTAAAATATTATTCCCAAGATATCATTCCTTAGGTTTAGCCCCTACGCTCCACACTTAACCCCATTTTCCCACCTTCCATCCCCCAAACCCTTACCCAGGCTTTGTGGAAACTTAGTCCCCCATGACTCATTCATTGTGGTCGGTCTTCACTGGCGGTGTTTATGTTTTATTAAATACTGTAAATACATACAAATTACATGTTGAGGGCTCCTTGGCTAACAAACCCATAAGCCTACCGGTTCTGAAACTTGGCTCACCAGCCTATAAAATATAAGTACAATTCCTTTCAAAACATGGTTTACAATGGGGCTCCACCTTGGGGACACTACAATCCCCACTCCCCTTATTTTTCCAGCATCCTGTTGCGAAACTACGGTATCTCCATGCCTTTCAAATTTTCAAAAGATGCTGAGTTTTCTTTGCATAGCCTCTTCGTATACATGGTAAAGTATGAGACCATACGAAGGTCCGCTGGACCTTTACAAGTTCTATAGCTCGATTCCAGAGTTTTTTTTATTTTTTGATCCAATATGCACATCGGCTGAACTTGGAAGTCTTCTTCTTGATCCACCTGAATCACTTTTCAATCGATAACATGATTAGCATCGGTTATATATTTCTTAAGCAATGAAACATAGAATACGTATATGCAGGTCATAGATCGGGTGTGCAGCTTGTATGCAATTGGCCTAATCCTTTCCAAGATCTCAAATGGCTCACAAAATCTTTGGCGCCAATACGAGCGGCTTTTAATTCGGGGGACTCCTTAGTTTCACTTCGAGGAAAACATGGTCTCCGCTTTTGAATTTACTCTGTGAGTTTACCATTTGTTATCGGTATCGCACTACTTGCTGTCCTGGGAAGCTTTCGGATTCTGTTTGATTTTTATCATTTGATCTTCATCTCTTTGAGTAGTTCAGGCACAACTACTACTCATCCGTTTGGATATCCGACTCAGCGGAGTATGTTACTTTCTTCCATAAAGTGCTTGAAACAGGCTCATCTTCGTTGATGCATGATACCATTATTGTAGGTGAATTTTACCAAATGTAGGTAGTCTTCCACCTTGATGGTTTATCCATCACATACATTCTCGACATGTCTTCACGTATATAAATGCGTCCGTGGACTCGGGATGATCTATTTGGTTGGATTAAGTTGAATTCACTCTTAATTGATCCTTTCTATAATTTTGAGGTGAATTTCGGGTTTCTGTTGGACACAATTGTTTTAGTAATTCCATGCAATCATGCAACTTCTTTTTAAAAGATATCAACAACATCGCTGCTCTATGGGTGGTTTTGAGTGGAATAAAATGGGCGGCTTTGGTAAGAAAACACATCCACCACCGCCATGATTGAATCATGTTGCTTGGTTGTTTTGGGAAGCTTCGTGATAAAATCCATTGTTACCGCGTCCCATTTCCATTCGGGGCAGGGAGTGAGTTGCAACAACCTGTTGGGTGCTATGCTCACGCCTTAACCACGGCTCCAGCCCGTAAAGCGTGTATTCCGCCAATTTCTTTCTTCAGGCACGGCAAAAATAATGGCCTTTGGCTAACGCCCGCGATGATAGATATCCGGGGGCTCCAGCATAATCCGCGTTATGCATCTCCTTTAGAATTGCTAACTTCAATTATTGGACATTGGGTACATACCCACGTTTTATCTGATAAACCACCAGTTCCCAAAGTGTAACTTTCATGGGTCTGTGGTCTCTCTAAATACTCTTGTAGCTTTTCTACAAGTCTTTTTGTGCGCAAAATGCGACACTTGCGGCTTCAAAATTATCTTTAATCTTCGATTGTACATGCTAATGGTTGCCAGGATGTAATTCGTGCACTTTCTCGCGAGAGTGCATCAACCCGCATATTTTTCTTTCCCTTTGATATGCTTGATATCAAAGTCTGGCAATATACAGAAACTTCTGACCATCCTAATTTTCACGGCATTTAGGTTGGTTGTTCAAATAAATGTCTTCGGTCGTTATGAAATTACATTCTCAACTCGAATCTGCCCATGAGTAATGTCCATTTCCTCAAAGTGAACGGTCTTGCCGACTCTAAATGGTGAAATTGGCATGGGATTCTTCTCATGTTCCTTCAACTTCGAGGGATTCACAGCAAACTACAAATCCTTCTTGGTGAGAACTCCTCGACCCCTCCTTACGCATTTGTGCACACCTCGTAATCTTTTGGATCGCAATCCGCAGGTTGGAGCACTTTCGTGAAGATTTGGGTGGCAGGAAGTTGCTCTACGTCATCGGTCCAACGAAACTTCTTCTCCTTCCTTTGCAAGAGTGATAGCATGAGCTATCCTTGAAAATCTGACTATGAACCTCCTATAATAGCACACTTGATTATAAAATATCTAATACGTCACATTTTTTGGCACTGGCCGTTCCATAATGGCCTGTACCTTTTCGGGATCCACAATGATCCCTTCTTCGGATATAATGTGTCCCAAGTAATGGATGCGCTTTTGGTAAAATGAGCACTTGCTTAGTTTTCCATATAGCTGGTGTTCTCTCAAACTTTTCTTGGCACCATTCTCAAAGTGTTGTTCATGTTCTTCTCGTCTTGGAATGCATCAAGAGATGTCGTCCAAGAGACCATGACAAAACTTGTCCAGGATAATTTGAAACCTCCATTCATTAAGCACATGAAGGCGGTAGCGTTGAATGAGTCTAAACGGCACCACTATAAATTCATAATGGCTGTTACCTTGTTCTAAAGGCGGTCTTGCTGATGTCTTCATCTTTTATCATGATGATATCGGATAAGAGATCTATTTTCGAAAATACTTTCGCATCCTTTAGCAGATCAAAAGATCATCAATCTTTGGTAGAAGATACTTGTTCTTTGCAGTCACTTTATTAATGCCGAAAGTCAATTACCGCGACCCTCAACGTCCCATCTTTCTTCTTCACAAAATGGGATAGGGGCTCCCCGCGGTGACACAACTGAAGCCGAACATAACCTCTTTAGTAGCTCTTGAGGCACCGGTTGCAACTCTTTCAGTTTCGGTGTGCTCATTCTATAAGGAAACTTTGAAGTGCGACTCCGGTCAGATTTATAGAAAAATTGATGTCCCTCTTTGGAGTTAGTCGGGCACCTCCTGAAACCCGTCCTCAAACTCTTTGAGCACCATATGGTCTTCCAGATTTGAGACCAAATTTTGGAATACTTATTCCACCCAGACTGTAAATAATTGTGACCTTTACGGTAACATTTCTTGGTACGCATGGTGAGATTTCTCTGATAGCAAGATCTCTGGGAATTCCTTGGATTTTTTACCTGATTTCCCTCTTCGTCCGGACATGTGAATCTCTTGTTACGACAATCAAGAAGAGCATGGTGCTGGTCCAAGCAGTCCATCCCAATTAAGCTTAATCTTATGATCCTAAAGGCAGAATGTTTAGTTCAGCCTTAGTGCTCATTCTTTCATGTCCACCAAAGCGATTGTAACCAATTCGGTGACCTTCCTCTTGGTCCCTATGGCCAGCGCACCAACCAGACTTCTCATGTTTGCTCCTCATTAGATGGAAATTTTCCACCACTCTAGGATCTACATAACTATGGCTAGCCCACAGATCAATTAAAATAACAAGTTGTGGTTGTTGATCATACCTTCCACTTCAATCATGGCAGAGATTGAAATTCCACTTGCTTGTTGTAATCTGTTATCCTATAGTGTCTATGGAATATCTATCTTCTATCGATCTAATCTCGACTCACTGCTTGATGAACATCACGGCTGTTTGAGGAAAAAGGAGGCTTGTCTCCATGCGCTCTGTTCTTTCTTAAACCTCTTACGGTCATCCCAAGCCTTCCGAGAAGGTAGGCTTTTCCCTTTGTTGTTCATATAAACATTTTTTCTTTTGATGTCTCTTCATGGTCTTGGGATCGTCGTATTGAATCTTGTCACTCATGAAGGTGGCAGTCCACTCGGATACCTATGAATCTTGATAGCCCTCATCTTTGATGAATGGAACATACCGATGGTTCGGAAAACTTGATTCATACTCATCAGTAGGTACTTCCTAACTTGAGTTTGAAGAACTCCTTCATCTTTCTATCATAGTATCTTTTAGTCTGGTATTTCTTCTCGAAATATCTTTTGAATTCCTTCCAAGTGACACTTTTCTAAATTAACTTTTGCCTGGCCCGATCCCTACATGGATGCTTTCCTTTTAGTTGGTACTTTGCAATTCTTCCTTCTGTATGTGTGGAATAATTCTGCAATTGGAGTATTTCTTCATGCCAAACAACCGTAATGCCGACATCTTCCTCCTTCTTATGTTCTCCATCCCGGAATGTTGGAGGTTTAATCTTGTTCATCTCTCCTTTCAATTCTTCCCTTCAAGATTTTTGATGTTTTGTTGGGGGCGGGCTTAATGAACTACTGTGTGTCTCCCTGTTTGAATGTTTTTGGGAGTGACTGTGGTGTCGGCTACCACTCTTCAATCTGCTTCTTCTCCCATGATTTATGCGACTCTCCGTCGTACCGGGTCTCTTCCTTTCGAGTTTCTTCTCTATTCTTTCTAGGCTCTTTAGGAATTTTTAGAATTGGTCACCACATGCGATCGATTTTCATGGAGCTTTAGGCTGCTCGATTGAAGTGACTTAGAATCCGCACGCATCTTTTCGATGGGATTTGCATCATATGTTCTTCATATCCATCTCTTTTCCATGCCAGTTAGAGTTAGATCGCCATCCCTGGTCTTATCCTTTCCTTCCGTTCATCTTCCGACGCCGAGAATTGTCACTCTTCCCCACTCCATACTTGGCGTTGATTAGCTGGAGTTTTGGCCTCTGTTGAACTTTGCACCGCTACCGTGCAATTGAATTTGAAGTTTGTCAGGCCATTTAAACTTCATGAACAATCCACAGCATTTATAACTAATACGAACAAAAACAAAAGACATATCGATTCAAATAAGTTTTATGAGTTATGCATGCTGTAATTTAAGGACTTGAACCCGGAATCTCGGTCCGCTTGAAGAATCCGACGATTCGCCTCGAGAAACCCAAGTCACCGCTTTTGCAATAGCGCTATAGCCGAGTTAGGTAGGTCGAAAACCTTTGACTCATTTCCTCTAACCGCCGATACCAAAGATCGCGACAAAGGTATGGCTCTTTCTTTGTTAGTGCCATCACATGGCGTAGGCTGGGCTTAAATGTAGAAGCCTATGCGCAGCTCACGCAACCATTGAGTGTGATTGAACTCTTGTTCCTCGTTGCAATCTTAAAGGGCGCGATGAATTCAGCGAGTTGACTCTCCCTCGATGAATTCAGCTACTCGAGCCTCGCAACCTCTCCTTTCGTCGGTTGAACGCTGGGCTTTCACCCTCTATTAGCGAATCCCGAGATCACGAGGAATTCAGCGAATTAATGAATCCTATCTCCGACAGCGCGTAATCCACCTGACCATTCCGGTCCACCTTATGCTGCATACTGGCGACCACGAACCTGCGATGCAGCCGGCGCCCGGCATTCATGAATCCTAAGCCGTACTTGAGACTTCTGGCCGAGATCAAGGCGATTGCCACGTATTCCGCTCCACCGGCCTCATGGCCCCGCAGCGTCACTCAATTTGTCGGGTATCTCTTCACCATGATCTTCGCGACGTGGCCAAATTCTCAGACTTTTCGCTTGAGCTCGTCTGCGATCCCGTGTGGATCCAATGGTCCTCCTGCGATCTGGATCCAATGGCTATTTCCTTCTCTCTTTTTAAGCTGCCAGGCTTTGCGGGGATTTCAATGTCGAACTCACAGAGTTCTTATCTTGCGAGATCCCAGTAGAGGGATCTTGTGACGTGTCCTCCCCAATCGGGGCGGCTCATGTTTCTCGGGACTTGGCGTGTTGATTTCCACGCCGGTGCCATTCCAAAGGGGTACTAGATCCTTATGCATTTTTCGGATCCGGCCGATCGGGCTCGCCTTCCCTCGAGCGGATCCACAAGGTTATGACCATGGAGTAGAGACATGTCTCCAGCGGTCGTGAACCACAGCGGTACCTTGATTTCCTTTGCCGCAGCTAAACTTCTGAGTTCTTACTAAAACTTCGTCGAAGTGTCTCATGGCGTTTTGGTCAACCAGGTCGAAATTGGTCCTCGACCCAATTTCCCATCGTATTCTCGGTCCAAAGATCGCTCCAATGGCCCATCTAGGCTCGGTCTTCGAAACCTCCACTCGATACCACTTTGAGGTGTACCTTTTCGCTTACCCAGAGCACATAACACACAATATAACAATCGGTATACAATTACGTTTGATTTACATAACACATACAGTCCATTATATATATATACACCACATGAATTTAAAATTAAACACACTCAACCACGAGTATTGATATGAATTGTACCACCGGTAACAATCGCACTTCATACCCCAATTCATATACGGTGAGAAAACATGATAATATATACAACACAATCGTGCCAAAATGTGATAAGAAGATAGTTAAACACTTATCTTGTAGCGGTGGTGAAATCCACCAACCAAGTCGCGGAGACCTTCCACGAACCTCGACCTTAGACCCGCCTTTGCTCATGTCGACTCAGCGATTAGGTCACCCGAGATAGGTTGAGAAACCGCGGGCAAGGAATCCCTAGACTGGGCGAGGTTACAGGGAAACATCACAGAAGTATCCGGAAAGGTTCTTCCCAAAGATGCCATATTACACCCCACTACTACGGACTCTCATTCCCCACATGCGTAACTTTCGGCCCGAGAATTTGCCCACCTTCACCGCGCTACGGTCCATGGTGCTAAACTCCCTCTGGGTCTTGGAAGCGAGGCCCGGATCGGAGGAATCTCGAGCCTTTGAAAATTTCTTAGCTGGACCTCTGCGGAGAAACCTCTTCCAACAAAATCCACCTCCCTCCCCTAGAGATCACACATGTTTCATTCCACCACGCAGCTTCGGACAACAACTCACACTCCTAATCCATATGGTGGTGTTTATTTTCGGAATTGTGTGAGAAGCAATTTCCACAGGGGTACGCAATTCTCAGTGGAGAATGGGAGGATGAATCGGGCTTTTTA
The DNA here is from genome assembly GCA_010110895.2 of Picea sitchensis. NCBI lineage: Eukaryota > Viridiplantae > Streptophyta > Pinopsida > Pinales > Pinaceae > Picea > Picea sitchensis. The sequence continues at coordinate 2,408 of SNQJ01S0059721.1, read as the reverse complement.
GCAACTGAACATAGTCTTATCGACTCTCGCAACAAAGGGTGTACACTGGTTTGCAGAGACATACACCGAACTCTCTCGTTCTCCCTAAACCCGGATGGTGGTTTTCCCATCCGTCTGCCGGGATGGGCTACCCTCGGCGTTATGGGAATGCACGTGGCGGAACGAAATCCACGCTAAGTCAGCAGCGGTTGAACGGTTCATAAGATTAATACTGAGGTGTTTACGGCCAGGGGTGGGATCCAGTTCATACGGCGGTCGTGATGCGAAAATGGAGAGGAGCTAACCGCGGCTCATCGCGACTTTCTATTGCATGGTCAAGGTTGACACTTGTGGCCCATCGCATTTTATCGCGATGCGGAAGTAATGGCGTGCCTCCACCATTTGGAAATCACATGTCCTTCAAAGGACTTGGGTTAAAACATATAATGCACTTCTCTTTTGGAATAATGGTAAAATATTATTCCCAGGAGCTTAATCCCTCTAGGCTCGACACTTAGCCTCTTTTTTCCACCTTCCGACTAATTCCTTGCCCACTTTCTGGTGGATGCTCAGGTCCCCCTTTACTCATTCATGCATTGGGTCGATTACTTTTTGGCGGTGTTTATATTTTATTAATCATTATGCAGACATACAAGTACATCAATGGGGCTCACGGCCTTCAACACTTAGGCTCCACGGCCTAACAAACACATAAGCCTACCGGTTATACAAAGCTTGGCTCCTGACCTATAAAACATAATTACAATTCCTTTCAAACATGGTTTACAGGGGCTCGTGCCAGGACACTACAAAATGGATAATACATTATCACAAATTCATTAAAATTCTTATTAAGAATTATCAAGATCAAATTTCTTTAAATATCAAATAAATTGATTTTAAATTAATATCTTCTTTTATTAAAAAAATATAATTAATATTTCTTTTATTTAAAAATATAGATAAAACATTTTTAAAATAAAAAAACTTTAAATATCAAATAAATCGATTTAAAGTTGTCCCCGAGGTGTAGGAAAGTTGGTGTGGTGTGTTGTTGGCTCCTCCGATATTCTAAAGAATCACCCGGTTCAAACACTGCGGGGACAAAAAATCAACTCATGTTAAGGGTTGGTGTGGCTGTGCGGTCTGCAATCCCCGGTGATTTTGTTAAGGGTTGGTGTGGCTCAGGCCGGGTGCGATCCCCAGGTGATTTTGACGGCTTAGATGCCCTTGAGTCGTGGTTTCTCAAGCCACAGGTTAATCGCGTAGCCAACAGTTCCCGCACAAATTAACAAAAAAAAAAAAATCAATTTAAAGTTAGTATCTTCTTTTATTAAAAAAATATAATTAATATCTTCTTTTATTTAAAAAATATATAATATTCCCTGGATGTGGTGATACTTGAGTACACACATCATCATACGGGTGATACTTGAGTACACACATCATTAGATGGGGTGGATATGAGGGAAGTTAAAGCCCCTCGCCGCCACCCTCCTCCCATGTCCAGTGGTGATATCTAGTTTACATGAATGTCAAGGTTTAGTGAGATGGGCCTTAATCGAGACTCAGGATTAGCTCCTCGGAATCAGTATGAAATCGATAATTCCCATTACTCTTGCACTAATGGCTACTAGAGCCATTAAATCCTCCATCCACCTGGTATTTTTGTCCTATGGGGGGTTCTATATCGGGCTTTCGACCGATGTTCACTGTCTCATTCTGCTTGTTTTTCTCCATGCCCTGGCTCACACCACTATTGATTCCATTCACCCTATGCTCTTCTTAGACATGCCCTGCGAGAGAGGAAATCCCCGGTGAGGGCCATCCTATTACAGTCGGTTTGGAAAACAAGGACACCTTGGACCAGCCTCTTTAGCTCTCATCCTAGGTGGTAGCTTGGACCACCCACCTTCTTCTAGTCAAAATTGGTATGAAGAGGCTCAACTAGAGCCCCGTCCTTCAAGCACAAAGGGTTTTCATGTAGGCTTCCTGGTGAAATAAGAAATTTCTCCCAACTAGGAGGAAATTCTACCTTTCCTCCCATCAACCGCCTTGGAGCATTGACCGACCACTTGCACCACCACCCCTTTCTAGGAGCCATTCGAGACAAACTGCATTGTGGAAGAGGAAATCCCACTTTAGGAGGAACACTCAGGACAAAATTCAGCTGCCACTAATGAAGAGGACCCTACCATGGAGTATGTCACTGCAAATGATTTCCCCACTGCTACCATGGATGAAGACCCTGGAAAAAATGAGGCAGAAAATGAAGCTAATGAATAGGCTCACCCAACTCCCAGCTCTTGCAGGCTTACGGAAGACCACATGGTCTTGATATTTGAGATGAGCAAGGATTTGGCAGAGCAGCAACACTGCCAGTGCACCCTTAGCAAGCCTTTGGACGTCCTGCATGACTCCCTTTCAGG
>SNQJ01S0059720.1:42553-58852 GCA_010110895.2 Picea sitchensis | reverse complement strand
CCCCCCCGGATGATCTGTTTTTAATTGAGGGGGGGGGGGTCCGGAATGGTATCTTTCCTCCGACGGACCCTCTTTATACGTGGAAACAATCTAATGGCCCCAAGTCCCATCACCTCTTGCTATCTGACCTACCGTTTTCATCATCGGACGTCACCATCCACCTTTCCCGAACTGGTCATTTCCCATAACTGCTGTCAGTCCTTCCCCCCCCATTCATTCGTGGCAAGCCCCTTACTATGACTTTTACCTCCAATCGATAGCCACCACGTCACCCATCCGTATCCCTCAGCCACCATCACCCGCCATCTCACCCTCAAAGTGATCCGTTGGCCATTTATTACTGGATAAGCTATCCGTTATCCATCTGACCTGTCTCTTGCGCCCAATCGACCCCAGTTTAAATAAAACTATCGTTATTCCCCTTACTTTTGCTATTCACCCATCGCACCAGATAAATTCACCGCTTACTCTTTCATTAATTTCCGTCGCCCTCATCCACAGTCAGTCGCCCCCACTAACATTGTGTTTATTGCAGGTACTGTTGCAGAGATGGCGCTAAAGTCCAAACAAGCAGAAGGAGAGGAGAATCTGTTTCTCCCACCTCTTGTCGACCTTGACAAGATCCCAATGGTCGACAAAGACCGGTTGATCGCAGATACAAAATGTGACTTTGATTTCTCAGACCTCCAGTCGTGGCTCAGGGAAGTTTTCTTGGACCAGAGTGATGAAATTGGACTCTGGGAGTCCAATTTACCCCTCTACCTCTTCCCTCAGATCCACCATTTTCCCGAGTTTTCTCTCAAGTGTCAAGCCCAATATATCCCCGAGCAAAGAGTCGTCATCTCCTTGTCCGGAGAGATCCTGTTCCTCATCACGCCCGAATCCATAGACCAGATGATGCAAATCCCCCGAGCCGACTCTGCGTCTCCCTTCAACCTAGAAATTCTCACAGAATTGTACCAGAAAATGACCTTCCCCCAAAGAGCTCAAATATTTGAGCTTTTCCTTCCCCCATCCGCTCAATTTCCCTCCACAAATCCTCCTTATCCGTCTTCCTTGTTCTCCACTAAGGGAAACCAGGTCATCTAATCCCTTTGTGCTTTGTTAGGATATTATTCTGATCAGTGGGTAGATGAACCCATTCTGGGTTTTCTATCCATCTTCTCTACCGACGAAAAGCCCACCACCCAGTTTGATTTCAGTACAACTCCACGGATTTTAGCTTCAAGGAGTTCATCGACCAATTCTACCACCCTGTGGTAAGCATTCTAGGTGGTAGGCCCGAGCCTCGGATAAACGACGAAGTTCAGAGGATCCTGCATCTCTCTGACAACACAAAGACCGGGGATTATTACCTGTATCAAAATCATACTGAGATCAGAGTATACGGGTGTGAGTTGGCACCGTATAAGCTGCCCAAGTATTTGCCTGTCAGACTCTTTGATCTAGAATATATAAGGCAAATTATGAATTCAGATGATATCCATTTTGTATCATTGAAGAAAAAGAAACAACTTAGAATCAAGGGGCAGATTGGCTCCTTCATCTGCAACAGTCGTGGCACTGGGGAAGAAGCAGACCGGATGTTGAGACAAATGAAGTTCTTCCTGAGATTCCCATGGCATTATGATCCATGTGGGATCATCTCAGAGATGAGGGTGAAGAACAAAAACATCCCTTACGTTCATGTGTCTAGGCCTGAAATTGAGAAGTTTGCAAATCAGACAGCCTGGGAGCCTAACACATTGATTGAAGTAGAACAGCAAGATCCCCCGGCCATGGTATCTCAAACAACAAAACCACAGGTCCTGAAGGAGAAAAGGCCTCGACAAGATTTATCTCCGCCTATCATGGAGGTATCGTCCGAAGAGTTCCAGCTGCACACTAAGAGGCCCAAGACAATTTCAGTTCCTGGCCCGACTGGAGAAAAAGAAGCTCCGCCTACCATAGTGACCAAGTCTGTTATTCCACCCTTCGGTTCGAGCCTCCATAAGGTCATTACCCCAACATTGCTGAATAAATCCACAAACTCCCCATTGAGCACTCAGCCAGGCAAGGTGGGACCCAAGTTGAGTATTTTCGAGAAGTACGAGCTAATCAAGAAAAGGAACCAGACCCTTACCAGCAGTACTTGCGCTCAGTTTTGGAAGAAGACGTCGACTGCGCAGCATAGGCTGATGTCTGCATTTGACATAGAAAAGGGAAGAATGCACATGGATTTCCTGCAGGAACATGTACCTGACCCCAAGGTGATCATTGATTATAAAAAGGCCACCTTCGAATTCCAGACGAAGGACGTGCATCCGACCGATCAAATGGATCTGCACAAGCAGACAGGGGAAATGGTTTTCTACACTCTGGCACATGCTTCTATTGCTGCGTCGAAATTGCAGGTGTCCCTGAACAATGTTCAAACACAACTCAAGCTGGAGAAGATTTCATCCTTTGCAAAGGACAATAGGATCAAGACTTTTGAGGAGTTGGTCCTCAAGATCGGTTACGATCCTTCAAATGTGAAAGCAGCTGAAGAAATGATCAAGAAGAAGAATGTTGACATAGCCTTTTTGAGGAAACAACTAAAGCTCCCACCCACAGAGGACTCGCAGGCGAAGGAGATAGCAGAGAAAGAAGGCAAGAAGGATGAAATGCTCAAGCTGCTCATGGAGCAGAATGCACAACTCAAAGAAATGGAAGTTGAGATGGAGAAACTATTAAAAGAGAAGGAGTAGCTGAAGTCAATGGAATTCATTCCATTGAGTTCCATTCTAATTTCGAGAGGGAGTACAACATCAGTGACAACAGTCCAATCCACGACTCCATTGACATCCCAGGAGAAGACAGCCGATCTGGCTGAGTCCATGGAAAAAATGAACCTGCAGGAAACATAGATTAGCAGGCTTAAAAAGGAGATTGAGAACCTTCAGGAACTCAAATATTCCTTCCAGACCATCCTCTCCAAGGAAAAGCAGGTAACAGAGCATTTCAAGCAGGAGCTACAACAACTTCAGAAGCAAACAGTGGCAGGAAAGACTTTAGCTGAGGTGAAAGAGAGTGTATGGACATATATCACTAAATCCATGAACGAGATATGGCCCATGATCCAGATCATGTTTGAGCAGAATGAATTGGTCCATAGGAGAAAACAGGCCATTGAGAAGATCATAGTAGAATTGGTAGACATGCCAACATAGGCAAACGAGATCATCAAGTTCCTCAATTCTAAGACCAGGGAAGAGCTGGAAGAGCTGAAAATTGAAGACAGAACAGAGACCATCCTTGAGGTTAAAAGAGTTCTGACCAAGAGAGGACTAATGCTTCAGCTGGAAGAAAAGGTTCAGGCCATGGACCTAGGGGTACAAATATTCTTTAGTAAGATTGAGGCTCTCCAGAAGAAAGGTCTACCTGGTCTGAAGGTAATTAATGATAAACTGATGACACTCCCAGATTACAAGAAGAGATTGGCTGATGTGTCTAAAGACAGTTCAAAGTTTGCAGGGATTCAAGGGAGCATCACTGGCAAGGCATTTCTATATGCCCTTCAGTGGGACATCAGTATCCAACACGAGATTCGATACATCTTCCTCACAAAGCCTACATTTTCCAAGTACACAGAGATGGACGAAGTGTATCGAAATCTGCTCAAAGTCAACGTGCCCAATCATCTTAGATGGGAGGAACTCTACGATATGATTGATTAGAAGATGAGCTGTCCAGGTCCAACTAGATATCTAGTCAGATGAAGTCCTGCAGAGGCTTCATCAACGGCCCACCTAGAAATCAACGTGCAGTTGCACCACCTCATCAAGCAGTTCCTAGATTTAGGAAATTTGTTAAATTAGTTAGGCTAAACATAGATTTAGCACATCCTAGTCATTTATGATAGGAACGTTTGTAATTTGAGTTATAAATACTTCACCTTTCGAAGTATTGAGGTTGTTGATCTTCACACCTTGACGCTATCAGACTGTAATATTTTTGAAGAGATCTTCCATTAATAAAAAGGAGGCACTTTTACAGGATTCTTGCGTGTATTCACTGGTGATGTTTTCTCTCTAAGTTGAATGTTATTCTCGCTTTGTTATCATATTTTTTTCTGAAACTAATCTTTAAGAGTAACTAACGTTGCAGGATTTATCTCGTATACCCTGTTTCTGACTCGAAATATTTTAGTGTTTTATCTTTTGGTGTTTTCAATAAAGAAATTCTTAACTGCTTCTTTGTTGAAATTATCTTTCTCATCTTTTCTGTTGTTCATCATTTAAGCTACTGAAAGATCCAGTGATTATATTATCTCTCCCTGTGGAAGTTTTCCCTTTGCGTTTCTGGTTTGTATTTCATATTTTATTAAAACACAGACCCCATAGCCCAATGGATGTGTAGACTGTCTCAACCAACTCAAAAAAATGCTTTGACAACAAAACCGACCTATTCCTTTACCTAGCCTAATATTTAAAATTGGAAACATAGATAAATCATATAGAGAGATCCCTCTCTGAAGTTGGAAGGGCTAGATCCCAGCTTCAAAAGCGGTTGGATAAAGTTACCTTAGTAGATTTCTTCTGCTGTCAACCTCTAGGAAATTTACCAAGTGCTAACAGAATCCTCCTGCAACTAAGTAGATCTGAAGTAGAATGGTGTGGGGGAGTATTTCATCCCCGAGACGAAGCTTGAGACAAGTTAGGTGGAATATTTCACCACCAAATTGTCCTCTAGGGTCTGTTAAGTCAAAACCCTCAAAAACCCCCAAGGTATGGGCTCTCTAGCTAGAAGCCAGATATCAAAATGATAAACATACATGAATGAATGGATAGAGGCCCTTGCCTTTCGTTTATACTTCCTGATCACCTTGTCCCTCCAAAGTGACTTTCATTTTATTAATATTTAATTAATTAATTAAATCACTTTAATTAATTAATTAACCTTTTTACCTCTGAAAAGCACCTTATCTCTCTTTGTGACTTCCTTGGCCACTGAAAGTAACTTATCACCATCCCATCCTATAGTATTTCTCCTCCCAATTCCAATGAGATATTACATTGAGAGGTTCCTCCAAGTATTGTTCCCAAAATGATCTCTTTAGTGAATTTAATTAACTTATAGCTCAAAATACTCAAAATCATGGAAATCATCGGAATGCAACGGAACCAAATCCAACTTGTGGGCAATGGATCATAATGATGAAATGGGATGAACGATGTAAGATGGACCTCAAAATACCTCTCAATCATCTTTGTACTTTCTATAACCTCCATCTGGCTACTCTGGTCATCATAATCCTTTGTAATGTAATGATGTCCCAAAGTGGGGACATTACAGTCCTCCCTGCTAGAAAATTGCTTGTCCTCAAGCAATAACCAAATCCCCTCAATTATAATACTCGGATCCAATTTCCACGTGTGGGACACACAGTAGACCCCATCCAAAGCTGAAGTAATATGCACTCTTCCCCCTGGGTCCCATATCAAGACATGAACTGCAATCCCCTGGGAAGCATAATCTTGAAATGTATCAACACCGTGAAAATCTTGCTCATGACTCATGGCCTCATCCATGACTGATTCCATCCTCCAAGATACTACCAAGATCAACACGACCTCCATCAACTGCCCATGCTGATGCCACAATGAGATACTGCTAGAACTTTGTGAGATACCCTCATGTGACGTGCTCTCCTCAACACTGAAGCTCAATGGAAAGTTAGAACAAATTTCCCCTGCAAAGGTCCACTTGCCCCTGTCAATCAGTGAAATTATCAATCCTGCAATCCCTGGGTCCCATGCTAGCCTCTGTCGAAGATCACCATGCTAACACTGCACTATGTTGACCATGCATGACTGCTCCCTGTATATATACCAGATCCTCCACTCCTGGATCCTCAAGATGAAGTACCTGTGGCACTTGGACCAGCTATCTAGAAGATGCATCTGTAAGGACATCCCTGTGGAAGTAGTACCTACACAACCATCTCCATGCCCTATCATGATGATCAAAAGGGAGAAAATTTCTCACTCCATAGGAAAAGTACCTACAGGCCCACTCCAAACCAACCTAAGGTGGAGTGTGTGGCTATCTGGCATAACCTAGGTCAACATGATGTAAAACATCCTGCTAACAAAATGAACTCCCAGATCACATGGAAAAATTGGAATTTTATCACTTCCAGTCTCTGCTAGCTGCTCCTGTGTTAGACTTATCACTGTCGGAAGCCCTCTGTGCTCATATGTTGTCACCTGGCCTATGTTGCTCACCATCACACACCAACTCTCAACTGTCTGCCTAACAAGGTCCACCTATGACCTGTTGTATGTCGTAAAAGTACTCTTGTCAGGTGGTCTTGGCCTACTCACTCTCCATTCCCTCTTCCATTGTCTATCTCTTCTCATGTTGCTACCAATGATAAATGTGTTGGGAAATGATAACATAAACCTCTATAGCTGACTATAGATCCATTAAACATCACATTCTTTGGCCAATCCAAAGGATTCAACCAAAATCTTGTCCACTGGAATCCATGGTACATACTCTCCTATGATTATCACTGACTCCCAATCATCTAGTACAACCGGGAGTAACTCCTCCAATTGCTAGTCCACCAACCTATACCTCTCATCTCCCATGCAACTGCTGATATAGTGTAGGTGATCTCCCCTAAGTATGTGATGCTGCAAAGGAGTGGAATTTGCATTCTTCCCTAAGTGTGTCTCATCCTTGCAAGGCAATACACTCCTATGAATCCCACCATATAGCTCAACATGTCTCTATGAGATATCACTCACCACTGTATGTCCCAACATACTCATGTCATCTCCCATATACTCATGTCGCATCATAGATCCTGAGTGTACTATTGGATCAACCTTTGTCTGAAGGTCAACCACTCTAAGAACACAAATGGAATGGTCCTCCATTAACTGGTGCTCCTCTAATAGACCACCAACATCCTCTAGCCATGTGACCGAAGGACATATCTGACTATCCACTAGAATAGATGAAGTGGACCTCTGAGGAATCTCCTCAAAGAGCTCCTCTGATATGGACTCTTATTCTTGAAGGGTTGTATGTGTGCCTCTCAAGAATCCTCAAGTGCTCTCCAAATCCTGAGTGAGTTAGTCCACCTTTAACTCCTGCTCCCTCAGGGCCTTGTGATACATCTCGCCAATCCCCAGTAGGTACTCCTTGTCTGTCAACAAATGTTGGTATTAAATCCTCATCATAGACACTCTCTCCCTGAGGGTATGAATGTCATCCATGGAAAATCCCTCATATGCACTACCATGTGCCATTGATTCCCTCCAACAGTAATCGACCACCCATGCATGCATGTCATCAAAATGTCTAGCGACTACCATGATCATAGCCTCACTAACTCTCAACTGTCCTACTAAGTGGTGTGACTCCTGATCATAGTCATGCTGAGGTACCACCTCATGCCTCTCACTGCTAGTGCCAACACTGGAATCCCCAACAAAACTCTCTACAGAAGATAAAGTGTTGAACTGCCGAGTGTCTTCTGTGCCACTGAATCCTCCTATATGCGACTATATATCATCATCAACTGCTAGCTCTCTCTGAATCATACTGTATTCGATGTGAGCAACTATATCCTCTTGTGCACTCACCCTGCTACTATCATCTATGCCTGGATCCCATATAGATGTGTCTAGAAACATGCTATGGTCATCCTGACTACTAAAGAGTGCATCTCCATCAATTCAGGTTGATCCTGGAAGTAAGTGCCCCATCAACCTGTCAACATCCACAATCTTCTCAACTAATGGAGTCTCCAAAAACTGTGACTCAAACTCCTCATGTTGATATGTGAGTGTAGGTTCAACCGTCTACACATCATATATCCCCTCCTAGATCTGTGGACCTACATGCCCATGGTGTACATCCCTTACATACGACTCCTCTATGCTATTGTTATCCTCATGTGATGTGGCTGCCATAGGTGTCTAGAAATATGACAGATGCGTCATGGTCAATAAAGGAAGCTGGTCATTTGTAGGTGCTAACACATGTGAGTCATCACTAGTGTCACCACTCTACTGAGGTGTAAGGTCATCAACAATATGTGATATGACTGTTGAATCATAAGTACTATCCTCCTGTCCATCCCACTACTCCTCCAATGTGCAAGGGTCACTATCCCCCTCAAGCCTGCCAAAATTACCAGCCTCTATTCAAGAGTCACTATCACTAGCCTATGTGCAAGAGTCACTATAATCATAAGACTACTCTAGATAACCATCTATCGATCCATGCTCACATTCCTCATCATAAATGTCATAGCATACCTCACTAATATGATTCTAACCCTTACCCCTACACCTATGATATGGTTCCCAATGCACCTTGCAATTGTAGCAAAGCCACGTGCTCCTAAGGGGTGTGGGGATGCTTTGTTCTTCCTTCCACCCATTAGCTATTCCTTTTTGCAATTTTCTAATCTGTTTGCTATTACATTTTATGCTGGCCATCAAATCTACTAAGTCCATTTCCCTTCTAGATTCTATGTCTCTCTTTTCCTCTACTACGCCAATCCAATGTGTAACCTTATCTTTTCTCCAACTAGGATTTTTATAGGATACAAAATGATGGAATGTTATTAGACCTCTGAGATTCTCATTGAGGGTTTGATATTCCCTCTCACAATCAACAATCCTTCCTGTAAAATCCCACACATCCATCTCTCTTGTTGAAGACCCTTAGGATGGAAGGAGTCTAAGCTCTGATACCACTATAATGTTCCCAAGCCAATATGCCAGGAACATCACGGTTTTGGGTGTCTTTTTAAACCTTTACTGGTTGTGGCATTTCGCCAAACACTTTGTTGATTTACTTGTTTGTATGTGTTTACTTGCAAGTTGACCTCTTGATTTCGACCTTAGGGTTTATGTTGATGAATTTAATGTGTGTTGTAGAAATAAACAAGAAGATACCGTAATGGAACATACCTCAACCATATGCAAGATCAACAATATGATAGACAAGCCAAGACATCTTAGATCTGATTTTATTCATAAATAGAAAACCTGATACAATGAAGATGTCGATTTGGAATGCTCAACATATGGATCCAATAATATAGGAGCTGCTACAAAATGCTCCAAGAAGATACTATAAGCCTCCAAAGGTTGAATACACCATGAACACCAGTACAAGAAAGATCTGGGTTGTATGAAGTGTCAATCCCCAAGCTGGAAGATGCCACGCCCTGTTGGATCACTGAATAGACTCAACAATTCGGCCCTGTTGCCAAAGATGTCCAATCACTCCGATAAATATGCCAAACAATAGATCGGGTAAATTCAAGAACAACCCAGGTGGTCAAATCTCCAAGATCCCTCTCAAACTCATGGATCCGACTCTCCTCCAAGGAATGGTGTGCCCCCCTAGATGTCTGAAACCCTAGATAATCCATCTTCCCTACTAGAGGCCTCCAACAGCTCCACCAATCCACTAGAATGATAGATCGAGATACGAAAATGAAAACCCATGTGCTCAAATAGGCAAAATACCTGCTAGACCCTTGGATCTAGCCACCATCCAAAGAATGATGCACCCTCATCTTAGGGAAATCGTCCCACTCTCAATGCAAATCAATCCTCCATAAAACATCTCCAGAAGCATCCAATAATGGCGCTACGACACCTGCAAGGAAAACCCAATAACTGGAATTCCCAAAATCTCTTCTCCTCAGCTAGATCGAACCCTTCCTCAATGGATGGTGCACCCCTCTTGCTGAAACCCTCAACTGGTGCACCCTCTCTCTCCTTGCACCTGTATCTGGTATAGAATCCTCCTGCAACTAAGTAGATCTAAAGTAGAATGGTGTGGGGGAGTATTTCATCCCCGGTACCAAGCTTGGGACAATCTAGGTGGAATCTTTCACAACCAAATCGTCCTCTAGGGTTTGTTAAGTCAAAACCCTCAAAACCCCCAAGGTATGGGCTCTCTAGATAGAAGCCAGATATCAAAATGATAAACATACATGAATGAATGAATAGAGGCCCTTGCCTTTCCTTTATACTTCCTTCTCACCTTGTCCCTCCAAAGTGATTTTCATTTTATTAATATTTAATTAATTAATTAAATCACTTTACTTAATTAATTAACCTTTTTACCTCTGAAAAGCACCTTGTCTCTCTTTGTGGCTTCCCTGGCCACTGAAAGCCACTTCTCACTAGCCCATCCTGTAGTGTTTCTCCTCCTGATTCCAATGAGCTATTACACTGAGATGTTCCTCCAAGTATTGTGCCCAAAATGACCTCTTTAGTGAATTTAATTAACTTATAACTCAAAATACTCAAAATCATGGAAATCGTCAGAATGCAACGAAACCAAAGACAACCTGTGTGGAATGGATCATAATGATGAAATTGGATGAACGATGCAAGACATACCCCAAAATAGCTCTGAATCATCTCTGTACTTGCTATAACCTCCATCTGGCTACTCTGGTCATGATGATCTTGTGTAATGTAATGATGTCCCAAAGTGGGGGCATTACAGTCCTCCCTGCTAGAAAATTTCTTGTCCTCAAGCAATAACCAAATCCCCTCAAGTATAATACCAGGATCCCATGTCCACCTGTGGGACACACATTAGACCCCATCCAAAGATTAACTAATACACACTCTCCCCCTAGGTCCCATATCAAGACATGAACTGCAATCCCGTGGGAAACATAATCTTGAAATGTATCAACACCGTGAAAATACTTCTCATGACTCATGGCCTCATCCCTGATTGATTCCATCCTCCAAGATACTACCAAGATCAACATGACCTCCATCAACTACCCATGTTGATGATGGAATGAGGTACTTCTAGACCTCTCTGAGACACCCTCAAGTGATGTGCTCTTGTCAACACTGAAGATCAATGGAAAGTCAGAACAACTTTCCCCTGCAAAGGTCCAATTGCCCCTGTAATTCAGTGAAATGCTCAATCCTGCAATCCTTGGGTCCCATGCTATCCTTTTTCGAAGATCACCATGATGACACTGCATTATGCGGACCATGCCTGACTGCTCCCTATATATATACCGGATCCTCCACTCCTGGATCCTCAAGTTGAAGTACCTATGGCACTTGGACTTCCTGTCCAGAAGCTACATCTGTAAGGACATATCTATGGAAGCAGTAGCTTCCCAACCATCTCCATGCCTAATCATGATGATCAAGAGGGAGAAAATTTCTCACTCCATAGGAAAAGTACGTCCAGGCCCACTCCAAACCAACCCAAGGTGGAGTGTGTGACTATCTGGCCAAACCCAGGTCAACTTGACGTAAAACATCCTGCTAAAAAAATGAACTCCCATATCACATGGAAAAATTGGAAGTTTATCACTTCCAGTCTCCGCTAGCTGCTCCTGTGTCAAACTAATCACTGTCGGAAGCCCTCTGTGCTCATTTGTTGTCACCTAGCCTATGATGCTCACCATCACACACCAAATTTCAACTGTCTTCCTAACACGGTCCACCTCTGACCTGATGTATGCCGTAAAAGTACTCCTGTCAGGTGGTCTGGGCCTACTCACTCTCCATGCCCTATGCCACTGTCTATCTGTCCTCATGCTACTGTCAATGATAAATGTGTCAGGAAAGGCTAACAAAAACCTCTGTAGCTGACTGTATATCCGTAAAACATCACATGCTTTGGTCACTCCCAAGGATTCAACCAAAATCTCATCCACTGGCATCCATGGTACATACTCTCCTATGACCATCACTAACTCCCAATCATCCAGTACAACCAGGAGTAACTCCTCCAACTGTTGGTCCACTAACCTATACCTCTCATCTCCCATGCAACTGCTGATACAGCGTAGGTGATCTCCCCTAACTATGTGATGCTACAAAGGAGTGGCATCTGCATGCTCCCCTAAGTGTGTCTCCTCTCTGCAAGGCAATACACCCCTCTGAATCCCACCATATAACTCGACATGTCTCTGTGAGCTATCACTCACCACTGTATGCCCCGACATACTCATGTCATCTCCCGTATACTCATGCCACATCATAGATCCTAAGCGTAGTACTCGATCAACCTTTGTCTAAAGGTCAAACACTCTCAGAACACAAATAGAAGGGTCCTCCATCAACTGGTGCTCCTCTTCTAGACCACCAACATCCTCTAGCCATGTGACCGAAGGACATATCTGACTATCCACTAGGATAGATGAAGTGGACCTCTGATGCATCTCCTCAAGGATCTCCTCTGATATGGACTATGATTCTTGAAGGGCTATCTGTGTGCCTCGCAAGAATCCTTGAGTGCTCTCCAACTCCTCAGTGAGTTGGTCCACCTCCAACTCCTGCTCCCTCAAGGCCCTGTGATACATCTTGTCGATCCCGAGTAGGTAGTCCCTATCTATCAACAACTGCTATTAGTTAGTCCTCATCATAGATACTCTCTCCCATAGGGTATGAAGGTCATCCATGGAAAATCCCTCATCTTCACTACCATGTGCCACTGATGCCCTCCAACAGTAATTGGCCACCCATGCATGCATGTCATCAAAACGTCTATTGACTGCCATGATCATAGCCTCAATAACTCCCAACTGTCCTACTAAGTGGTGTGACTCTTGATCGTAGTCATACTGAGGTACCACCTATTTCCTCCCACTGCTAGTGCCAACACTAGAATCCCCAACAACACTCTTTGCAGAAGATAAAATGATGAACTTCTCACTGTCCATTGTGCCACTGAATCCTCCTATATGTGACTGTATATCATCATCAACTGCTAGCTCTCTTTGAATCATACTGTATCCGGTGTGAGCAGTTGTATTCTCTTATGCACTCACCCTACTACTATCATCTGCACTTGGATCCCATATAGATGTGTCCAGACACGTGCTATGGTCATCCTGAATACTAAAGAGTGCATCCTCATCAATGCAGGCCGATCCTGGAAGTAAGTGCCGCATCAACCTGTCAGCATCCACAATCTTCTCAACTGATGGAGTCTCCAAAAACCGTGACATAAACTCCTCATGTTGATATGTGAGTGTAGGGTCAATCGTCTGCACATCATATATCCCCTCCTAGATCAGTGGACCTACATGCCCATGGTGTGCATCCCTCACGTATGGCTCCTTTGTGCTATTTCTATCCTCATGTGACGTGGCTATCATAGTTGTCTATAAAGATGACATATGTGGTATGGTCAACAAAGGAAGCTGGTCATCTGTAGGTGCTAACACGTGTGAGTGATCACTAGTGTCACCACTCTACTGAGGTGTAAGGTCATCAACAATATGTGATATGAATCTTGAAGCATAAGTACTATCCTCCTATCCATCCCATTGCTCCTCCATTGTGAAAGGGTCACTATCTCCCTCAAGCGTGCTAGAATCACCAGCCTCTATGCAATTCACTATCACTAGCCTCTATGCAAGAGTCACTATCATCATCAAACTACTCTAGATAACCATCTCTCAATCCATCCTCACATGCCTCATCATCATTGTCATAGCATACCTCAATAATATGCTTCTGACCCTTACCCCTACACCTATGATCTGGTTCCCAAGGCACCTTGCAAGTATAGCAAAGCTATGTGCTCCTAAGGGGTGTGGGGATGCTCTGTTCTTCCTTCCATACATTATCTATTTCCTTTTGTAGTTTTCTAATCCGTTCGCTATTATGTTTTATGTTGGCCATCAAATCTGTTAATTCCATTTCCCTTCTAGATTTTCTGGCTCTCTTTTCCTCTACTATGCTAATCCAATGTGTAACCTTATCTTTGCTCCAACTAGGATTTTTATAGGATACAAAATGATGGAATATTATTAGACCTCTGAGATTATCATTGAGGGTTTGATATTCCCTCTCACAATCAACAATCCTTCCTGTAAAATCCCACACATCCATCTCTCCTTATGGAAGACCCTTAGGCTGGAAAGAGTCTAAGCTCTAATACCACTGTAATGTTCCCAAGCCAATATGCCAGGAACATCACGGTTTTGGGTGTCTTTTTAAACCTTTATTGGTTGTGGCATTTCGTCAAACACTTTGCTGATTTACTTGTTTGTATGCGTTTACTTGTAGGTTGACCTCTTGATTTCGGCCTTAGGGTTTATGTTGATGAATTTAATGTGTGTTGTAGCAATAAAAAAGAAGATATTGTAATGGAACATACCTCAACCATATGAAAGATCAAAAATATGATAGGCAAGCCAAAACATCTTAGATATGATTTTATTCATAAATAGAAGAACCTGATACAATGAAGATGTTGATCTAGAATGCTCAACAGATGGATCCAATAAAATAGGAGCTACTACAAAATGCTCCAAGAAGATACTATAAGCCTCCAAAGGATGAATACACCATGAATACTAGTATAAGAAATATTTGGGCCGTATGAAGTGTCAACCCCCAAGCTGGAAGATGCCATGCCCTACTGGATCACTGAATAGCCTCAACAATTTGGCCCTGCTGCCAAAGATGTCCAATCACTCCGGTAAATATGGCAAACAATCGATCAGGTAAGGGAAAGAACAACCCAGGTGCTCAAATCTCCAAGATCCCTCTCAAACTCATGGATCTGACTCTCCTCCAAGGAATGGTGCGCCCCTTGGATGCCTGAAACCCTAGATAATTCAGCCTCCCTCCTAGAGACCTCCAACAACTCCACCAATCCACTAGAATGATAGATCGAGGCACGACAATGAAAACCCAAGTGCTCAGATAGTTAAAATACTTGCTAGACACTTGGATCTAGCCACCCTCCAAAGAATGATGCACCCTCCTCTTAGGGAAATCGTCCCACTCTCAATGCAAATCAATCCTCCATAAAAATGTCTCCGGAAGCATCCAATAATGGAGCTATGGCACCTACAAGGAAAACCCAATACCTGGAATTCCCAAAATCTCTTCTCCTCAGCTAGATCAAACCCTCCCTCAATGGATGATGTGCCTCTCTTGCTGGAAACCCTCAACTGGTGCGTCCTCTCTCTCCCTACACATGTAACTGGTATAGAATCCTCCTACAACTGAGTAGATCTGAAGTAGAATGGTGTGTGGGAGTATTGGATCCCCGAGACCAAGCTTGGGACAAGCTAGGTGGAATCTTTCACCACCAAATCATCCTCTAGGGTTTGTTAAGTCAAAACCCTCAAAACCCCCAAGGTATGGGCTCTCTAGCTAGAAGCCAGATATCAAAATGATAAACATACATGAATGAATGAATAGAGGCCCTTGCCTTTCCTTTATACTTCCTTCTCACCTTGTCCCTCCAAAGTGACTTTCATTTTATTAATAATTAATTAATTAACCTTTTTACCTCTGAAAAGCACCTTATCTCTCTTTGTGGCTTCCCTGGCCACTGAAATTCACTTCTCACCATCCCATTGGAATTTATTCCTTCCATGCCTTTTTCATTTAGTTTCTACAACATCACCTTCTTTTCTCTCATAGTCTGGTACTTTTCTAGATCTTCAACATTCATCGTTTTCCTACAACATTTCAAATTAGAGAGCATGTCAGTTCACAATTTGTGCATAAAATTCTCATTCTTTCTCATAATGTAAGAGTAAATTTTCATAATCCAATACAATACTTATCTGCATGGTTCATGAATCTGCATCCATATGGTTGTCTCTTTAACTTGGCTCATTGTTTTCCTTTGACATACCCATTGTGTGCATGACCCCCAATCAAGAGCTATCAAAGTTTCCTCTTCTTTGTGGTCACTCACCTTCCAGGCCCAGGATCAGGTATCCCCTTCTCTACTATACAGTCCCTTAGGCAATCCATCTTGCATGACCAAGTCTTTATTGCACAAGAGTATTTCTAGAGACTTTATTGAGTCTTACAGCCGAGGCGACTCTCTGGCATGTATTACCACAACACAACATATTCTAGGGCGATCATGGCTTACCACAGGGTCCTCATCTCCCAAAAATAGCATTTTCCATGCTTTCCATCTTGCATATCCAACATCACATCTGTATTATACACATACAAACATCATGAGATATCATTATAACCATTTCCAATCATAAATGTCATTTTTTTTTTATATACATGAAAACAAAAATTTTCCAAGCATGGGCTTTCTGCTCATAATGTTTCGCTCTACAGATGTAGATATCAGTCTTCCTTATGGGCTTACATCCCTTTCATATTCAAGACTATCCTACCTGCAATTTTCTCGATTTACATTAAGCCAAAACAATTTGTCAGTAATTTATTAAATTATAATTCCCAAAACTGCTTTATATAGGAACAATAAAATTTCCACACGTGAGCTTCTGCTCATAATAATTTGGCTCTTGCAACA
>SNQJ01S0059720.1:23893-42543 GCA_010110895.2 Picea sitchensis | reverse complement strand
GTAGATTTTTTTTTTTTAACCTGTAACTTTCTTGTTGTAATATCTAACAACTCCTGAAGTGTTTTCAACTTCATGAGTTACAAATACTGCCATCATTTCAGTTGTTAGAATAATTATTTCTATGTTATATAATATATACGTGCAATCACCCAATGCATTCAATGATTCCACTTGTAACATTTTTAATAGGTCCAAAACTGATCTTGACAATGTAATAACAACAATCCAATCACCTTCAGCTAGTATTCATATTAAATATAATGCAGCTATCCATCATTATGTATTTTCAGTACCACAGACTTATCATAATGCAGTAAAATAACAATCAGTGTGCCCATACCCATGGCCACATCTTCACAATGCATTCATGCATCAACTACATAATACCACACAACTATGTCATACATTCCACCATGATGAGTTGGAAGGTCTGGCCAACGAATCAACACATCATCCACACACTTCCTATTTCTTGCCTAACTGTTTGGTTACCTTCCTTTTCCACCCAAACACAACACCAATAATATAATCCTTAAGTGCTCTTCAGTGTTGGCAAAGAGTTTTCAATCCAAACATCAGATATACAATAGATACCATTGAGCAGTCACATAACGCTATAGCCCTTCCTTATCCAACCATATTATGGTCTCACACAGGACTAGCTCTATGGATATTCATTGTTATAGAAGGAGTATGTCTCCTGAATTAACCTGGTTATGATCCCATAATCAATCATAACATAATATGAAAGCACCAATTTATCTAAATGCATTCTAGCATCAACAACATTTGCATACTCTAGGCCTTCAGAGATTACGTATCAATTTAAATATTGAAATTAGCTGAGGGAATTCTTACCTCAATCCCCTTCAACATGTATGCATCAAAAAAAATAAATGCATACCTGCCTGGTTGTTATCAACCTACTTGTTTCTATCTGACCAACTGATATTTGTAGAAGCTCACAGATTTCCTCCTTCATCATTTTGATCACCATTCCTTCCACCCTCATGGGCCTTCACCTAGATGGAAATCACAAGCAACAACAACATCCACATCTTTAACCCTGCTATATCAGTTTTCCTGAATATACAATCCATCATTAGTCATACTCAAACATAATAGTATACTATTCTAAATTCATTGGCATGTTATATACATATCCAAGCATGTACATATGCAAAATTACACATCCCTATGCACCAAGCATTTATTGTCAGCATGTCAACTAATGCATATGCATTTTAACTTCATTGTGTGCCTCATACATTCTAGTGCATTTCTGTTTTAATTCACTTATCTATTCATCTATTTATGTTGTAGCTAGTTGTCCTTTAACTCCTTCAGATCCTTGCTGCCTTGTGTGCTCCCATTATGCTCATATGCACTATGGTTCCTTGGTCTGAACACTTTCCAGCCAAGTTCCACTTGGTGATTCTATAATCCAACCAAGGTGTTCTATTTTCAATAGCCTCTCCTAGGCATTCATATCCAACTTTACCTTTATGAAACATTCTGACACCCTGGAATGAAGTAGCTCAAACATTCCATTGCTCTACTACAATGTTCTTGAATCAAATACTATTACTCCTTAGTTGTCCATTAGGTTACTTCATTAACCTTTTCCTGTGAAACCATACCTTTCACACTTAATATCATTCCCAATGGAAGTCCATTTTCACTCAATGACACTTTTTAAGTGAGAGGGAATTCCCAATTCTCTATATTTGCATCCCTCTTTCCATTGTGAACTTTGATATCAAGAGTGGATCTCTTTCACACTTTTCCTTTTATTCCCATCCATGACATATTTACCCTGCTAGCTTCATATCCTATGTGAGGATTCTTTCTTTTGTAGTACCTTATCCAACTCCTGTAAGCTTTTTCATGCTTCCATGACTCTAATATCTGATCTTGTTCTTGAATTGATCTGATTATATCTCTAGTCCTAACAAACCCGTAAGCAATCATCTGGTCAGAATTAAACATATTATACAAAATCGTCAATTAAATTTACATGTACCTTTTTTGTTTAACTCATGAAGAAAATTATATCAATTATACCAATTATCCAAAAATAGAATGATTCCAGGTCATTCTCCTCTGAATCAACTTTCCAATGACTAAAATTTCGCCCCAATCGGATATCAGAGTTGAAAGTTAGGGCTCCCTGAAAAACCACTTTCATCCCCCTGAATTGATACAAAAAATCGAATGGTGATTTTATGCTAGAGTATATAAATTTAGGCATATTACAGGAATTTTGAGCATTAAAGGGGCTTCCAATAATGAAATATATATCCATCTTTATTTGTACCACCTTGGGCATGCATTTTGAGCTTACTACATGCATAATTTTTGCTTAAGATTTACATAGCAACAATTAAATTTGAATGTTATGGGTGCATTTTTGGGATTTTGGGAGAACAAATCGAAGTTGAGAGGTGGCTAAGGCATATTTCACATTCAGGTGGATTTTCATGTGTGGTATGGAAAGAGGGTGGGTTGAAGGTAAGGAATGACACAATGTAAATATCCAAGGAATACTTAGAGTCAAGGTTAAACCTAATAACTATGGTTAGATCCATAAAAACATGGCAGATATTGATGAAAAGGGTAGTTGATCCATATATTATGAGTATGAGGGTTGTATTTTTAAAGAAATATCCCATGAAAAGGAGGAATCCATGAGGATTCCTATACATGCTTCAATGTTGGATTCTTTCTTAGCATTGAAACTAGAATTATAGGGCACAAATGATCTTAACAATGATGGTATCGAAAGACACTATTTTATGGAAATTTATGGTGCTCGAGATACAAAAGTGTCCAATGACACTATTTGATACATATTATCCTCAAATAATAATACCATGAATGAATATAACTAAAGTGAAATACACATATTGATTGCATCAAAATGAAATAATAACATTCAATGTGTTGTACAAATATAACACAATGTTCCATCAATTCCGTTGAATATATGCCACTGAAGACTAGTTCTCACATATTTTCTTTATACTGTGTCTCTTAATCTCAGCAAAATATCTTTTCCTTTGAGTCAACAGTTTTGGTGGGTTACTTGAAATAAGTCCATCTTTTGTTTCAAGTGTAACACAACTTTTCCTTTGATTGTTTCATTTATAATGCATATTTTGTTAATGAAATGTTTTTGCAATAGAAAAATAATGTGAATATTAATAATTAAGTTAAGTTACATAAAAAACAACAATATTGATATTAAAGACTTAATGTTGATGAGTACCATATAACTCACTAGTAGATGGTTTGGAAAAACTCACTAGTAGATGGAACACCACTTTGGTGGGTTTCAATAGTAGTGTTTAGTGAAGGAGAAATCAATGTTGCTTGAACCCTTTTTCCATTATTACGAGATATTCCGTACCGATGTGATTCAAAATATGCCTCTTCACCATATTTTCTTATCGGTCTTGAACAAGGAAGAAAGTTATTTTGCAAGCATGAACATAAAAAAATAAAATTTGAAATTTCTTAATATATTAAATGGAAATCAAATGGATACCATTTATACATAAAAATGACTTGCAATTAGTTGTGTAGTTATTGATATTTTATATTGTTTCACCCACGAGTTAAACAATTGTTTCACTTGATGAGGAGTGACATCAGAGAAATAAGAGGCCAATTATGTTGCAGTGTCCATATCAATTGTAGTCAAACACTCTTCATATTCAAGACAAAGTTGGCTTTTAATAAATGGAGGGACACATATTATTATTATTATTATTATTATAATAATTTGATACCTTCTCATCTCATCACTAGCTTAATTTTTTTCCCCTCGTATCATTAAAAAGACACATTTCATCATGGTCAAATGTGTTTCTATAATCCATACCAATGCAACCTCTTTTTGCTCCTTGACTGGTTTTCAAAATTTTCATCTCCCTATGTTTATGTTCCATTACCTCATTTCTTAAACAACCCAAGGTATGAGGATGGAAATCCTTAGTCATCTGAAGAGTATGTGCCCCTTGAATATGCATGTAAGGAACTATCTCATCTCCTAATCAAGAGGAACACAACCAAAGCCACTCACTTGCAAGTTCCAATCCTGCAATGAATGCTCCACATGTTGATTAAAAATAAGAACCCACCTACTAAATACATGATTTAATTGCACTAATATTACATGAAATATAAGTGTATTGTTCCTCATACATAGAGACATCAATTCCTACAAACCCTTGCAATTGCAGAGTGTGGAATTCTTTGTAGCCCCCCCACATCCTCACCAACCTTTTGTATTTTTCTTCATCTGGTAGATATTTAATAACCTAAAATGTAAAATGACTATTACTTGAAAAAAAATGAATACCAATAATAATTACATATTTAAAAAAGTATTATACCTTCAAAATTCCATCATGTTGACTGATGATTTTGTTTGAGATTTCTCCATCAAATTTCCCCATCATATTTCCCATAGTTGAGATCCATGTGCTCATTGATATTATGATGAATTTATTCCCCAATATTACATGCAGCTCCAATTATTTCTAGCTTTTTACAAAGTTGAATGAACTTTTATTTATCAAGCCCCTTAGTTGGATTCGTCTTGTCAAAATCTTGTGCTATTCTATAAACCTCATGAAACATTATCAAAATTGTTCGAATTCCAACAATATGAGCACAATATACCCAATTGGACATTGATCCATGTGTCAACTATAATTTTCAATAAGTTACATTTATATATTACAAAAAACAATGAATTCAATTTTAAATGAACATTAAGAGGAAAAACATGTACCTTGTCCTGATTTGACCGATCCATGGGATAGTTCTTAACAAAAATCAATGAAATACCATGTAAAGATGGATCTACATCTATTATGCAAATATCAACTTGGTCTAACCATCGTTTACTTGAATATAATATAGAGTTCAATTCATAAGATGTAAAATTACATAAGAATTGTCATATAATTACAAAAAACATAAATATGGATGCACCAATTTAATTAATAAAAATTACAAAAAGTAAATTTGAATACATTGAATGCAATTTTGCAATTGAACTGATTATATCTCCTCCTTGAATAGAATGTTCCTTTGTAACCATGTGTTTATCTCTTTTTGAACATGTGCACCATGGAAAAAAATTATTCCCCATCGATGAAACTTTTCCATGACATACCAACTAGAAACTTGCAACAAGATCATCGCACTAAAACAATTTTGCATTCACTACTCCACCATCACTCATTATAATTCGATTCTGCCAAAGAATTTTTATTTGTTTCATTAAGTTGTTCTCATATTCTGGATCAACAACATGTGCTAGAACCTACTTGTATTCCTCTTTTCTATCCCATTTTTTTATGCTTATACAAGAAATTAAACCATTATCCTATAGAAGTTCAAGTAATATCTCACATTCTTGTCCACCTATATCATAATGGAGACAAAAATCAATACCAATTTGAAAAACCACATCTTAAAACATTGCACCAAATCTCTTCTCATAGGATTCAACTGTTAAATTATCTTACCCAACACCCAACAGTTAATTCCGATAAATCCTAGCACAAAGTTACTTGTTGATTTATGACTTAAAGCACGACTGTGAATTAAACTTTAAAATAATGGAAGCAAAAAATAAAAAATCCAAACAGATTTTCACAAATATTTTGGGTAAATAACCCCAGGAAAAACCTTTGCGTGAAAACCATATCTGTGATGATTTTATGAAATAAAACTAGGGATCTTGTCTTGGGATAATGGATCTTCTAAGGAAATACAAATGTAGAAAATATCCTATCCTATTACCCAATATTAGTCCTTCGATTTTGTTGGACTCTACTTCCCTTGCTTCCCCCTTTGCACCCTTTACTCAACCTCTTCCCTTGCACACCTGAATGTTTACTCACTCTTTGTGTACCATCATTGTTTCTCCTCCTCTCACTTATGCTACCTTTTATAGCCTTGAGTTTTTCCCTAAGTCCAAAACCCTATATCTCCTAAAGTGATCATTGACTGAGATCTAATATCTCATTCACTTTAGATCTAATGACTAGGAATTAATTTAATTACTAATTCCAAATACTTAGGCATTTAATTAAATTAAACTCACTTTATTACAAAAGTACATTCACTTACATAAAGTGAATCTCCTAATATTATGAGAGGCATTACATAAGACTTCCATGTGCTAGACATTGAGCCTATGTGGAAGTACCTTTCCAATGATAAATACATCAACACTCCCTCTTGACGAGGAAGGTACTTCTACCACATGAAGGTGGATCTGTTTTCATTTTCATATCTTCTACCATGGATGTCTCCAATCCAACCAATTGGAATCTCCCTTTAAAGCGAAATCTATCCCTTCCATATCGCAAGGACCCATCATGGAAGACTTCCCTATGATCATGCTCCTAGAATCCTTCTGCTCTTGAGCATCATGCATGGCCATCTAGTAAAATGAGTCCTTGAAGGAATTGGAAGGATGCTCCTTCCACCTAAACCTGAAGATTGTCTCCCTCTGAGTTGCTCAACCTTTTCAACTACCAACTCCTCGTTCTTTGTCACTCAAATGCTTGCCATTACTCGCAAGAAACTCAACAAATTTTTTTACTGCTTGGGACCCACTGACTGGACTCTGCTTCCTGCTGCCAAAACATGATTTCCATTGCTGATACCCTTTCCTGAGGCTTCCCAGGGCTTCCCAATGACTTTGAAAACTTCCCAAGTCCTTATGGACGCTACCCGACAATCTTTTTGTTTCCTATCGCTCTTTTGGGCTTGCCCAAGGCTTCCCTAGCCCTATTCTTGTGGCTTTGTTGAGCTAGCCCACAAACTCTACCAACTCTCTATTAGTGGTTGTTGTGGCAGTTGTTAGTCTCTCTGCGGTGCCCTACAGTCGCTACTTTTTCTAGTGGTGACCTGCTCCCAGCCTGATCCTCTTCTTCTGCCCCCTTGCGACCTATTTTTTTTTTTTTTGATTCCTCCACTCCGCCATCCATCCATTCAACTATCAATTGTCCCTTACTGTAGCTAATAAATTCCTTCGTTGGCTTAGATCGACCCCTTTTAACTCAACCGCCCCTGGTTTCTTCACCTATAGATTCTCAACATGTTTTTTGGTTGTTGCACCACGTGCGACCAACCACTTCCCTTGTCAACAACCACTACAACTTCCATGCCCAGTTCCTCTTGTGCACATGTTGTTTCCTACCACCAAACTTGTGATCCAAACTCAACAGGTCACAAACTGATAATTTTTCTACCTAGCAACGCCTCACTCTTCTATGCAAACATACGACTATGTACGAAGGATCTCAAAACGTTGGCTACATCTCTCACAAATATTTCCACCCAGCTTTGATCCACACCTCAACCATCAATATCAACACTTCCTTAAGATGATCACAGTTATATATTCTATGTAGTTACAACCCGTATGATCCATACACTTGGATCTAAAGTACGACGCCTTATATGATGGCTTCCGTGCAACATACTTTAAATTTATTTTTTTTTAAATCTAATTCACCCTTCTGCAGAGCTAAGACATAATTGAAATTTCCTCGCTGCAGAAAATCGTGATCTCAGTGCAACCTGGCTTCCTCAGAGTCTCACCTCTCGACTCTAATACCATGTTAAATTCTCTTAATGAACACCCGACAGTTAATTATGATAAATCCTAGCATAAATTTACATGTTGATTTATGAATTAAAGAATAATTGAGTATTAACCTTTAAAATAGCGGAAGAAAAAAATTAGAAAGCCAAACACATTTGCAAAAATATTTTGGGTAAATAACCCCTGGAAAAATCCTCGTGGGAAAACCGGATATGTGATAATTTTATGAAATAAAATTAGGGCTCCCATCCTAGGATAATGGCCCTTCTAAGGAAATACAAATGGAAAAAATAGCCTAGCCTATTACCCAATATCAGTTCTTCGATAATGTTGGCTACTAGTTCTCTTGCTGCCCTCTTTGTACCCTTTTCTCGGTCCCTACCCTTTCACACTTGAATGTTTACTCACTCTTTGTTTACCATCACTATGTCTCCTCCTCTCACTTAGGCTTCCTTTTATAACCTTGAGTTTTTCCCTAAGTCCAAAACCCTAGATCTCTTAAAGTGATCAACGAATGAGATCCAATCTTGCGTTCACTTTAGATCTAACAGATAGGACTTAAATTACTAATGCCAAATACTTAGGAATTAAATTAAATTAAACTCACTTTATTAAAAAAGTACATTCACTTACATAAAGTGAATCTCCTAAGATTTTGAGAGGCATTATAAATGACTTCCACATGCTAGACACCGAGCATATGTGGAGGTACATGTCCGATGCTAAATACATCAACATCAACCATATAGGGAGCATATGCACTTACCTGTTTGACCCTAATCCAAAGGTAAAATCGTTAGTTCTTTCCCAACCCATATTCAATTTCTTAGCTTCATTGCTCCATATTTTCATTTCCTCACAAATTGATGTTGTATTAACTCCCCTAAATAAACCATGATTGTCGATGCACTTTAGACACTGTAATCCCTTATGAATTATACTTGATTCAATAAACACCAAAGCCATGTTCCTAGGAGTGAATTTATTATGAATCTCTTCCACAACAACATAATTAATATTTTCAAGAACTCCATCTAAATGATCAATTAGATATTCAACTTTAAAACTTGCAAGAAAATTGCTACTTAAGTAGTTCCCAATTACACCAATAGTGTCATCTTCTTCTACATTCTCAAATGATTTACCAAAATAACAAATACCAAGATCCCTCCATTTAGGTTTTCCCTCTTTAACTCTCTCGTTAAACCATCATGAACTCTTCTTGAGATATAATATGTTTTTTCTTGAATGATGAACCACATCTTTTCTACCATGTTCATTGTCCTCTTGTACAAGAGCTATCAATTCTGAAGAAATGCTAATATTTTTCTGGTCATGTTGATCAATGAGGACCAATGGAGAAACATAATCTGTTTTTTTTTTCCCTTTGATCAGGGTGAACTATTTTTTTTCCTCCAACTAGGGTGAACTCAAGGACTATGTTATGTAGTCCAAAATTAGGAACATCAAAAGCATCATTTTCTCTAGGTCAACCTATTCAATTCTAAACATATTTTGTAGTTGGTTTTTTTAATGATCCATTATGAAAAAAATCCATATAACCTACACAATACCAAAATCATTATAAATTTGATATAACCTACACAATACCAAAATCATTATAAATTTGATGTTCTATAACAAGAAAAAATGATAATAATTGATTTAATTCTATACCAAATTCAAATGCATTTTTCTATATTAATCACCAACCTTAGGATATGGTTAAAATTACTTCAACCAAAGTATGTTGATAATGTTGATATATATATATATATATATATATATAGGTATATATATATATATATATATATATATATTCAACACATAATAAATGTTTTGATCCACAATTATTATAGAAACATCAAATGGAAAAAAAGAAAGATGAAATAGATGGTGCACTGCGTATCCAAACCACTGAATCTTTCTACAGGGTTTCCACAACAAAAACACACAATTGATTCTACTCCCTGTGGAAACCTAGCCAAGCAACACAGATCCTGGGCTCCAAAAAAACCAAGTGAAAAGTGGTGTTGGGCAGTGATATCGGACTTGAGGAATCTGTCTCTTTAAGTCTCTGTGCATTAGTAGGCAAAATATCCTATAAGTTCCTCTGCCGAACGAACCTTATAGATTGGATACATACTACTTGGAGGCCTATCCTGGGATACACCCCGAAGATCACACACCTGACTTTTGGCTTGCTCAACTTCACTTTCAAGACTCCAAAGGATACTACCACTATACTGGAGAGGATATAGACATTGGATGGAGGAAGTATTATGCTTAAAAGATGGAGGTTCAACTTCGACCCCTCACAGGATTATTTTCGCCTGCGGCACATCTAGGTTCTCCTCCCTGGTCTTCCCTTGCATCTTTGGAACCAGAAAGCTTTGGAAGCTATTGGAAATACCCTCAACCATTTCATTTCCATAGACTCACATTCTTTAAAGGGTCGAGACAAGAAGCTGGCAAAGGTACTGGTCGAGATCAACATCCATGATGGACTACTTGAATGCCTTGACATAGACTAGAGAGGAAAATACTACTAGTAGAAACTGGATTACTTGGGCATCCCCTTCAGATGCATTCTCTGTAGGAGAATGGGTCACCTTAGAAACACTTGTCTGGGTCTATTCACTGAAGAAAAATCTAAGGAAAACATGTTGGAATACTCCTCCCGGATGGACTCCCCAGTTTTGAATACTCGACTTTATTATCCCAGACTACCAGATACAGATACTACAGTAGACACTGACTCCCTCACAGGTAAGCTTAAATCTATCTGCCCCTCTCTTTATTATACTCTAACCTCCTGGGAGATGGACCTTCTAGACACTACCAAACCTGGGGTTGCAGAAACCTCTCCCTCCATGTCAAATCCCTCTACCCCTCTACATCTAGTTTTACCTATCCCCTCTCCCCCTCGATCACAGTCGATAGAGTCACCCTCACAACTACTTATCACACCTTCATATGGTGCCCAGCCTGTACACCCGGGCATACACCATCTGGTTACTCCCACCCCCTCCTCCTCTTCTACACTACAGGCTGAGCAACCTTTGACTACAAACACCATTCCCCCTCTCCCAACTTCTGCTACCTCTCCGATTACCTCTCCCACTACAGCCACACCCTCCACCTGTACTCTCCACACTCACAAATCCATTACTCATTTTGACACTCACACTATCCCTACATCCCCAACTGATCCCAAACCTTTGTTTTCAAAAACCTCACAAACCACATCTCCTACTGATGCCCATCCTATTCACTTGGGAACACAACCGTCTGAACCTTCTCTGACTACACACAAAACTCTCCCCTTATCAAAATCTGATACCTCTTCGCCTCTACACCAACTTTCCCCTCCCCCAACAACCACACCCTACTCACACATATCATCCACCACAAAACAACCCAGGACCCCTACTCTACTTCAGACTCCCTCTGTTCCCATTCCCCCGACTTTTTCTGATACTGCCTTTACTCAAGACACCCCTCTTACTTCACATGATCCGAATCACACCCTCACAAGTGATAACAAGCTCTGTGAAGTTTTAGACACCCTGCTCCCATCCTACAAAGAACTACACTCACCTTCCCCTCTACCCATCTACTTGGGAAATTCTGTCCATGCTCCTGACATCTTGATGGGAAAACCGGATCATAGAACACGAACAGGGATGGATCAGAATACAGATTACACCTGGTCAAAAGGAGTTTCTTATGAGCACTCTTCGATCAAGACTAGAAGTGCTCACCGAAAGGAAGGGCCTTTTTCATCTACTACTCTGGCAACAAAAACACAACCTTCTAAAAATGGGGCGCTTAGAGGCATGAAAGCCCTAGCGTGATCAAAATAATGATATTTCTCTCCCTCAATATTAGAGGGGTGGGAGGTCCCCTTAAATCCTCCGCATTCAGAAGTTTTATCAAATGGACTTCACCTCATATTATTTTTCTACAAGAAACACTGGTCGATGAACAGAAAGATTGATCCTTCCTAAACCAATTTTGACCGAATTGGCTCACCTGCTCTGTTAACTCACTTGGAAATTCTGGGGGCTTAGCAGCCTCATGGGACCCTACTCTTTTTTCTATATCTCCCTCCCCGTATTGTGGAGGCATACTCTTTTCTGGAATTTGTCTTTGGAATAATCAACATATCAACTTTCTGAACACTTACGGACCTTGCCAAAATAGACAACCTTTCTGGAATAATGTTGAGGCTAGTGGCTTACTGGACTAGCCAAACTTAATTTTGGCAGGGGATTTGAATGTTACAACAAACACTGGAAAATTATGGGGAGCGGTCGTAAACCAAGACCCACTGGCCAATTTTTTCAACAGGCTTTTCCAAAGCCACCATCTGATCGACTTCCTCCCGGATGTGCTGAGACCAAAGTGGCGTAATGGCAGAGTGGTCTAGGAATCTATTGAAAAACACCTCGATCGATTCATCATTTCTGAAAGTATTATTATAATAGACGACAGACTCAGAACTTGGGTGGACATGCCCTACTTCTCTGATCACACACCTATTCTCTTGCAATTTGGCTCCCTAGTAATGCGCATTTCCCACCCATTCAAATTGAATTCTCATTGGTTGCTTGACCATGAATTCTCAGCAATTGTTCATACCGTTTGGAAAGACCCTTTATTCCAGATCGAAACGGGTATCCAACAACGCCTTTTTTGGAAATTAAAACCTCTCAAGTCTCGTATTAAAAACTGGGTTGCTAAAAAACGAAGACAGATGCACCAACATTTATATGATCTGGAACTTAATTTACAATTTTTACATTAGACCGACTCCAACATTGGGCTCTCAGAGGACTTATTTCAACAAACAAAACTTTTAGAATTTGAAAGAAACAGGATATTGCTAGCTGATGAAGCACTCTAGCGACAAAGAAGCCGAGCAACCTGGCTAAAATGTGGGGACCAAAACAATAAATTCTTCCATCGTTTTTCCAGTGCATCCAGAAACAAAAAGCACATCTGGGATATCATTGATGATTTGGGCACTAGGTATTGTGGACAATCAGACATTAAGACAACAACCACATAGTATTTCATATCTTTCTATGTAGCCATACCTCTTGCTCCACAACATCAGAATCAAGTGGAGGTATCCCAACTCTTCCTTCGCTTTGTTACAGCTGAAGACTCAATACTTTTGGAAAAGCCTTACACTCTTCAGGAAGTACTGACTACTCTAAAATCTTTCCAAAAAGACAAGAGCTCGGGCCTAGATGGATGGACCGTAGAGTTCTTCTTACATTTTTTTGATCTAGTGGGGACAAAACTCCTGGAACTTGTAGAAGACTCCGGAATTCATGGTAAGATTACGAGTGCCATTAATTCTACCTTTTTGACTCTTATTCTAAAAACTGATCGCCCATCCAACTTCGAAGATTATAGACTGATCTCCCTTTGCAATCTGTGCTACAAATTAATCTCGAAGATCATAGCCACAAGAATCAAACCTTTTTTCTCGCGCACACTTTCTGAAGAACAACTTGTCTTCTTAAAGGGCCGCCAAATTTTGGATGCTATTGGTATTGCACAAGAATACCTCCATAGCATTAAAAAAAAACACGCATGCCCTCATTCTCAAGCTTGATCTAAAAAGGGATCTCGACTGTATAGACTCAGATTTTCTCAGATTTAGTCTAATCTAGATGGGATTCAGTCACCATACCATAAACTTGATCATGTGCTGTGTCACCAGTGCCACATTCACTGTCCTAGTCAATGGTGAGACTACAATGTTTTTCCATAGTGGCCGAGGATTAAGGCAGGGATGCCCTCTCTCCCCACTTCTCTTCATTTGTTTCATGGAAGGCTTAATCCTTCTCCTCAAAAAAATTCAATCAGAGGGAAAAATCATAGGGGTCAAAGTCTCCAGACTACACAAAATTCTCCATTTACTTTTTGTTGATGACATCCTCATCCTGTCAAAAGACTGCTCTCATGAATGGAAAGAAATTGATGGTCTCTTAAAGACTTTCTGCTATGCTTCTAGGCTTATCATCAATTGGTCCAAGACAACTCTACATTACTCCAATATTCAAGAACATGTTTTGGTACAGCTGAAGGATATCTTCCCACACACTTTTCAACATCTCTCTCTTGGAATCCATTATCTTGGCTACCACATCAAATCCGATTGCTACAAAAATTCGGACTAGAACTGGCTCATAAAAAAAGTGGAGAATAAAATAGGGCACTAGTGGAATAGACGACTCTCTATTAGAGGCCGCTTCATGTTTATTAGAGTAGCTCTTGAAGGACAACCAGTCTACTGGATGACACTTGTTGCAATTCCCCTACCAGTTCTGAACAAACTTAGGAAAATCTTCTATAACTTCCTGATCCAGGTGGATATCGGTGGCCACCCACCTTTTTTGACTGGCTTAAAACAGTTTTCTGGCAAATTTGGCAATTTACTATTTTTAGCAGTTTTTAATTTCCGGGGCCATTTTGAGGGCCCAAATGAAGGTTTTTCGAGATCGAGGTTCTAAATGATATCTAAAGACATCATTGGGCCCCCAAAAGTAATCTCCTCAATGATACCTTTCCAACGAGCTATCATACGCCTAAAACGAAGATCGTATGCAAAAGTTATGACCCAGGGAAGTTGATGTACTAACTTACCCAAACGGGGTCCACATGACTTTTGGCGCTTCATCTCCTAGGGTTAGGTTTTTGGATGTCTAGGACTTTTGACATTCTTATTTATTGTAAAAAGGCCTTAAGAGCCTCATTGTAATCATCTTCTTGCGAATGCGAGTAGCTTCTCTTTCACTTTGTATTTTACAGTCTTTACATTTATTTCATTAAGAGAAATAATGTATTACTGTATATCTGTGTTTATGGTTGCATTTCTGATATATTTCTGTTATATTATTGAATATCTACGATATCTTTGTGCATTTCTTTATTATATCTCCGATCTCATTTCGTGCCAAAAATAATCCGAATCACTTCCCCGGGAATAAGGATCATCAAAGACTACACCTCACCAACTAGGAAAAGCTGGCTACCCCAAAGCCTATGGGTGGATGGGGATGAAAAAATCTCTTTCATTTTAATACTGCCCTGGCGGCCAAATCCCTTTGGCGTGCCCTGACAACTAATGGGATTTGGAGCACTGTAACCAAAGACAAATACTGGCCTTATACTACTACAGAATCTTGGCTACGCAATGGATCTCCACTTCCAAATTCTGCTTCTCAGACCTAGAAGCATCTTGTAAAAGCTGCGCCCTGCATTCAAAAATCAATTGGTTGAAGACAGGTTCTGGGTACTCTATACATCTTGGAGTAGACTGAATCTCCGGGCTCGACCATACCTCCTTTCTGAGCGCTCCTCTGCTGGATATCCTACAACAAAAAAATCTCTTTTTCCTCTTCCAGGCAGCGCATACAGATCATCACAACCACCCGACCGGTAGCTGGAAATCGACGCTTGATCTATCTTTAGAGCCAGCGATGACAGAGGAATGGGACGGATTATTTTCAGAGATTAATCGTGCAGGTATCAAATTAACAACAGCGGCTGAGGACCATCTCCTGTGGACGGGTGCAAACAACTCGGGAATCATCTCTGTTCAAAATTTTTACTCTGAAATTATTAATTCGCTTGGACTTAGTGCTGTTAGTGGCTGGCGTCTAAATTTTTGGCATTGGAAACTCCCTCTCAAGATTAATATTTTTAATTTTTAACTGGTTAGCATTTGAGAACAAAATCCCCACCTGGGATAACCTCCAGTGGAAAGGGTGGTCAGGGCCAAACATCTGTCAGCTCTGCCATAGAGAAGCCGAATCTGTTCAGCATCTATTTATTCATTGCAACTTCACGTGACAGGCCTGGAACAAGATGGCGCTCGATCTTCACATATCTACCATCTAGGATGGTGCCACATTAATTGACAGTCTTGCTCATTGGACACAACAGGAACATACCTTCAAGCTACTTTCGCTCCTGTTTATCTGGTATATTTGGCTAACTAGAAACAACCTTGGACACAACAGGAACATACCTTCAAACTACTTTCGCTCCTGTTTATTTGGTATATTTGGCTAACTAGAAACAACCTTATCTTTGAAAATACATTTTTCACTGTCAACATGTTGTTTTCAAAACCATTAGTTTACATCAACTCTGGAGAGACACCCGTCCGATCTCTGATACAAAAAAGATTCTTATCAATCCACACATCTCTGAGGACACAACCACATGCTAGTTCGATGGCACAAGGAAATGGAAATCTATGTGGGGGCGAGAGGAATAATTAAAATAAATAAAGATATTTTCTACAATTAGACCTTCAACTGTGGTTCGGGTACAAATACAAGAGATGAACTCCTGGGCTCCTGGTTTACACTCCACTTAGCCATCAGACTCAACATTGAACATCTCTAATTGATTGGCGACTCAAAAGTGATTATTAACTGGCTAAATCATTAGGGCTCATTACATTCAACAGCTCTTATAGTTTGGATGGAACAAATCAGACTTCTTCAATGTTCTTTTAAAAATCTCATCTTCACTCATGCCTCCGGTGAATACAATGAGGCAGCTGATCTGCTATCTAAGAAAGCACTAGAAAAAACAGCAAGATATATTTCATACAACCAGTGGTTGGATGGCCACAAAGGCCCTACACACATTATAAAAAAAAATTAGGGCTGGAGGATCTAGATCTTTTCTTGCATGAACAGTGCTTTTTCCTTCTATTACTGCATTTCTTCCTAGAACTTAATATCCTTTTTTCTTGCAGACCTTTATGTTATACCATTCCTCTCTTTTTTCATATATGACAGGTTTTTCCACTTGTAAGAACCACATGGATGTATTAAGCAATTTTATCAATATAATTGAGCAATTTTATATTTTATCAATATAATTGAGCAATTTTTTCAGCTGAAAAAAATTTGCAACAAGAAATCACAAAACATAGGACATGTTATGAGACTAGTTATATCATATATTATATATATAATTATGATATGAATTTTGTTATCTTTCACATTCATGTTACACGATCAAACTATCATGAATATAAAAAATTTCATATTTTCAATGAAAAAAAAATATACCTGGTTTTCCAAGCAATTGGCTGCAAACTCAAACCTGATTGAAATTCTTAGCTTCATCCTTGCTCCAAAATATAAAACTCTTCCATTTTATAGTTAAAAAAAATTCACAATTGACCTCTTCAAATGCTTGTTTTCCTGCCACAATCATCGAATGTAACTCACTTTGTACCCCCCTTATCTTACTCTCGCTGCAATTCACGACACAATCGATTCAAAAATAATTCTGGGCACAATCCATTCCTAATTATTCTGGGTCATATCAGTTAGTAAAGGGCCCCTCATAATTCTGAACTGTCGTTGTTACTATATTTAGTGAACGTTCTCCACACCTCCATAGGGTAGGATTTATTTCTGAAAAAATAATTTCAAAGATTATCGAATTTCCAACTTAGAAATGGCGCCCTAGATTTCAGGAAAAAAACATGGAGTTTTTATTAATGTAAATTGTAGTTTTTTTATTAAGATAATTTATTTCAGTCAATTAAATTAAATTGTATATTTTTTTTTATCTAAAATAATATGAAGTATTAATTTTTTTTATTTTTTATTTTTAATAATTAGTAATTTTAAAATATAATTAAGATTAAATAAAATATGAAGCATTAAAAAATAATTTATATATATAATTTGTAATTTTAAAATACAATTAAGATTAAATAAAATATTGTGTAGATTTTATAAAAAAATTTGGATAAATTTCATTATTTATTTATTTTTATTAAAAATTTTAATATAAATTATAATTAAAAAATAAAAAATATATAAATTAATAATAATAATAATTATTATTATTTTAAAGTTACTCCATGCAAAGATTTAAATGCATAGTTATCTAAACTACTATATTATGGATATAATAAATACAACATATTTAACTTGAAAGTCATTTTATTATCATAATCAAATTATTAAGTCATGTTAACAAGTACATATTTTAACCTACTTTGTATCAAACACTTATTTAATTAAGTTTTCACATTTTTTTTTTAAATGAAGTTGTTTAGGCCAAAGAGCCTTTGTATATATGTTTTGAGGTCATAATGCTTGTGTGATTTAGGCCAGGAAGCCTATGTGTTGAAAGGTCAGTGAACCTAATAAATGTAATGTGTAATCACATTATTTATTAATAAAATACATCACTACTGCAAACCAATGAGACAAAAGAGTATTGGGGGCTTATAACTCCACTAGTGGAAAAGGGGACTAAGAGTCTAGGAAGAGGGGCTAAGTCAAGGAGGCTTAAGCCAAGGGAATAATATAATATATTATTCTAAAATCTAAATTATGTGATATTTTTTATCCCAAGTTCTTAAAGGTGGGGAATGTATCAAGTGGGGACAATGTAGTTCCTAGTATGACAAGTGTCAAGTTGGGAACATGCATACATAATGTGGGAACTTAATGTAAATGAGAATTATTCTCATCATTCTCACGATCATTCTTTCCATTTGTACACTTCTCTCACTTCCCTCCATCCATTAGTCCTAGTTGTGCTTGAAGAGATTTGAATTTGATTGTACTTAGTAATTCCTTAGTGGTTTGGGTTGAATAAGAAGGTTGTCATGCTTATGAGCATTCTCTTTGAGTGAGAGAACTGTTGGGAATTTTTTCCATGTGTGATGTGCTAGTGGGTGTTGCAATTCGTAGAACAACCTTGTGTTCCAGGTGCTACAGAGCTCTGAGAATTCCTATCGAGCCTGTTGTTGAAGCCATGGAAGGGAAGTGGGACAACCGAAGGACAATTGTGCAGATAAGGGGTGCATTTCAGGGGTGGGAGAAGCTATGGGAAATAAGAGGTTATGAGCTGTGAATTATTGTTGGGATTGGCACCTTGACCTGATTAGTTTGGTTTAGGAAGTCTTTTCCATAGTGGATCCATAGCCTCAAGTGGGGTCAATGATTTGATT
>SNQJ01S0059720.1:1836-15843 GCA_010110895.2 Picea sitchensis | reverse complement strand
TAAAGGCAATCCAGGAGCAGTAGGTTATGGGGTAATCTTCCGCAACCACCTAGGGCACATCATTCTAATCAATGCAGGCAACCTTGGGAATTCCACAAACAACTTCGCAAAACTCTGGGGACTCATTCGTGGGTTGCAACTAGCCACTGACCAAAATTTTAACAAATTAGTAGTTGAGGGGGATTCACAGATCATCATCAATCTGCTACACATAATTCTAAATGGAGCAAACCTGGACAAAATATCGCCTAGCTGGAGGCTTTCACATGGCTTACAGATGGTCACCAACCTAATGAAACCAACTCAGGCAGTCATCCCTACCCATGTTAGAAGAAAGGCGAATCAAGTCGCAGACGAGCTAGCCAATATGGGAACTACTTGGACTGGTCCTGAACTCCTCTGCAATTAAGCTTTGGAACCAGATCACCCCATTCTCCAGCAGTGTATCCGCAAAGCTGGATTAGTGGACACACCCCCGGATGGGGTGTTATTGCGTCCCACGCGGCACGATGAGGAGGCGAGGCATGGCCAACAAAGCACGAAGCCACGTGAAGGGCTCGTGCCTTCGCCCGCCACCCAACACAGGCATTAAATAGCCATTAAACACTGCGCGGGGAACACTTAAACACTTCCCTCCCCCCCTCTACACTCATTCCATGGCTGTGTTCTACCTGCTTCTTGTCTGTCCCCGCGTGGGCCTCAATTGGCATCCCTCTTGGAAACCTTCGTCTGAGATTTCTAAAACCTGCAGGCTCAGTTTCACTTTGGTTTGGCTGCAGGCTTCTTGTCGACCCCCCTTGGACCTGACGCTCTTTAGCCCATTTACACCGTGTTTCATGCCTCGACCTCAAGGGCGCCCTCTAGAGGCTCCTCATGGAGACCTCGTCGGCCCTCTGTTTCGCGTCCAACCTCGCCTTCCTCTTGTTCCTCTCCCTCCATTCAGTCGGACTCAACTCCTTCTTCTCCCGCTTTGGCAGTTACACAATTTGATAGCCTGGCTATCGTTCCCAGGCTGCCGACTTCCAACTCGAGCCACCTCCCGAAACTGCCCTTGTTCGAAACTCCACTAGCACCAATTCCTATCTCTGCTGGGCTGATTATGGGGGAACCACCTCTAGGTAAGCCTCAGAGCACCGAGAACCAGCCCCCGAACCCTTTCTTTGATACTCAGCTTCGGGAAAGCCTAGCAATTCTATTTGGCTTGGTCTTCGAACTTCGCCAGGGGGTGGAGGATCTCCAATTCCACTTGATCGCCGTGGATAGAAAGATAGCAATATTGCTCCATCTCCTTACCTCTTTGCGAGAAGCTATCCCCTCGGACCTCGCTGGCGAGGCTACGACAGCGGAACCCGAGGGTGCAGTTAATGATGGAAAGACCCCGAAGCAGAACTCAGCAAGACATGAGCAACATGGAATTCGGCCTGCGGAGGAAGCGAAGGAGATGGACACAGGACGTGAAGTGAAGTAGGATACCCAGCCAGCTGTCAGGACCGAAGGAGGCATGGACATGGTGAAGCAACGGGATGACCAGGTGACATATGTCGAGGAGGAGCCATGGTCAGAGGCCGTCCACGACACCTGGCCAGGCTACCTGCCAAATGTCTAAGGTCTTTAGAACTTTTCCAGTCTCTTTGGTGTCTTTACTTTAGTTGATGTCCAGTTAGTTTTGAACAGGTCACTTGGTCTATCACACTTTTTATGTTTGACTTCCATGCCAGCTAGACTAGTTTCCCCTCTATTGGGGCAGTCCAGTAACTACAACTAAGTATATTCTCTGTACTCTGTATCTCTTTTTGGTCCAGGAAGGCCCTTTATATAATACCACTAACTTACAAAAAAATAAAATAATAACATGTATGCTAGAATAATAATAAATAATAAAATGTGAATATGATGATATCCTAACTTAAATTTGTAGCAAATGAATTAGTAATAAATTTATGTGCATTAAACTACTAAGAAAAATAAAAAGTAATAGGAATCACCCCAATAAAAACAATTTGTATTTCATAGATAAATGATAAAAAACATCTATATTTAACAAATAAAACTATTCTTGTTTGAAGAGATTAACCCTTTTTTTATACATCTATTAGTTTTTAAATCTAATAATAGCATTTTGAAATATATTCTTCATAAATATGTTTATAGTAATGCATAAAAGAAAACACATAAATTAGTTATTTTTAGGGAAAATGGATAGATAGCATCTTGAAATATATTCTTCATAAATATGTTTATAGTAATGCATAAAAAACACATAAATTAGTTATTTTTATTTATAGTAATGCATAAAAAAACATATAAATTAGTTATTTTTAAGGAAAATGAAGCTTATTGCATGGAACTTAGTGTATATTGTAAAGGTATATAAGTTCTTTTTTCAAAATTCTAAAATAACATTATGGATCTAGACATTAAACCAATTAGACTAATATTATAACTAAATAAAAGTCCTAATTCACAACATGTACTCACAAATGCTACATGGATATTCAAAAATACTATATGCATGCTTAAAAAGAATACATGGGCATTTTGAAATGCTATAAGTGCTCAAAAGAAATAAGAAATATATGAAAATTTAGAAAACACTACATGGGTGTTCAAAATAGCAAAAAAACAATCTCATAGAGAACACCATTATGATAATTTTACTAGAAAAGATACTTAATGTGGAAAAGAGTTATTGAGAGTTACAATGATAGTATAAGAAACAATACTTATATTCTCACCTTCTACTACTCTTGAATAACCCCAAAAGTCACAATCTTCATGGCATAAACCAAGGGAAATACAACAACCCCAAATCTCTATAGAAAACACTATATACCTAGAAACTAATAAATTCTACTTGTTTCAGAAAAACCATGAAAATAACCTAATCAAACCTTATTGCCAGAGAACTTTCACTAGAAACAAACACATCCCCACAAAATAACTCACCCCTTTACCATTAAATTCTTAAAATAATCTCTTGACAGCCTCAAATGAAACCTATAATTATAATTATTGCATATAATTATCAATCTACTTCCACTAGTAACTCACCCTATTGTGCAAATCCACATTATTTTAGCCAAAGAATATAGGGCTACCATTCTAGATCAAACCCTTTGAATACAAGACCTTCCATAGCCTAGTTGTAGAGACATCAGATAAGAGCACATAATAAGATACTGTTTGGTGCACTTCCATGGTTAAAGAAATTGTTCAATGACAACAAATGGTTCAACGCATATCTTAGGTTTAAAGTATGTATATATAAATGGGAAACTGCATATCTAATAAGCATCCATTTAATAAAAAGTTTAGATATTAAATAAGTGATAATAGGTATATAAAGAGGTCAATATAGTTATTATGGAAGAAACATATATAATTTGAATATATAAATATATTGTTATTAATGAAATGATGTTTTCCTATTCTATACAAAGTTATTGTGTCACTTATCTATATTATTTTAAATATTAGGTGTATAATCATTTACCACTTATCAATTTATCTAATACCAATTTCATAAATCATAATCATATGGATGATTTTGCAATATATATATATATATATATATATNATAAGATCACAGCTAAGCCAAACACCAAATTGATGTATGAGACTCTCTCAACCCAACAATTTGCCTCTTAATAAAAATAAATGTTCTTAATTATATATAGTCATACTTTTGTATTCATAACAGAAACTAAAATATACATATTATTCAAATAACTTACAAAAACTAAATATAAAACATCATGGTAAAGTACACTATTAAGTAAGTATGAATAATATAAAACATCATGGATAATAATAAGTAACGCTCGCTGACATATATTACCAGTTTCGCCGTTAGTGGAAGCATTGCGAGTGAGAAGAAATCGAATCCAACGGAAACTTGACAGAGGATGAGGATTTGAATTTATTGATTGGATAAGAGTGGACTGCAAAGGCGTGCCCCCAAACTGTGTCTCCTGTGCAAATATTAAAATGAAGAAAGGCAATGCATTGTTATAAAGTTTTTATTTAATGGTATTAAATTAACTAATATGACATTTTTATAAAGGTTTTATTTAATTAATGATGTTACGTTGATGGAACATAATTTTTTTAATGTTTTTAAGGTTAATATTAATAATTTTGGAATGAATTATTTTTTAAATTGTTTTTAAATAAAAAAATTTGGTATATTTGTAATTTTTTTTGTGAAATTTTTAAATGAGTTAATATCATGTGTGTATATCAATCACACTTTTATTTAGTTTGGTGAGTTAATTTTAGTGGTTGAGTGTTGCTAATTACAAGGTATAAATTATAACCTAATTTTAATAATTGAGTATTGCCAATTACAAACATGAGGTTAGTGGATTAAATTTGTCTCTAGGTCAAATCCCTAGATTAACTATCTCACTCCATGTTCCTCTCAAATTAAATCGCCAAAAACACAACCACACTTTTACTTATGTATAATTGTACTAGTTACAAAAATATATATATATATATATATATATATTAAGTATCCATTAACTATCCACCACTACCAAATACAAATATGCTAATAAAAATATAACTTTAACTTACATAATTACTTATAATTACCTAAACTTAAATGATGAGATTATTCAATGACATGTCACCTTGAGTTGGATTTTGAAAAGTCTCAATTTTTGTCCAACTAATACTACCTAATCAAAAAACGATCCACTATGTTTAATCTTCACCCACAATTTCATCCACAACATTATGTTTATCTTTATTCCTTACCTAAAGGCATCAGGGACTATTATCAATTTTCTATTTGTCATTAAAAAATTTGAGACTCCCTAAGCCAAACATCCCATTGATATATGAGACTCCCTTGTTTGTGTGACAAGAGAAGGGGCAATGGATCCCTAGTGCAAAGATTTAACTCCATAATTATCTAAAATACTATAATTTTTGTTTAGTTAATTGAAAAAATAACATAATAAACTATACACTATTATCAATATAATAAATACCACATATTTAACTTGAAAATCATTTTATTCCCATAATCAAATTATTTTAAGTCATGTCAACAAGTACATATTTTAACCCACTTTGTATCAAACACTTGTTCAATTAAGTTTTCACATTTTTTTTTAAAATGAAGGTGTTTAGGCCAAAGAGCCTTTGTATATATGTTTTGAGGCCAAAATGTTTGTGTGATTTAGGCAAGGGAGCCTATGTGTTGAAAAGTCAGTGAGACTAACAAATATAATGTGTAATCACACTCATATTTATTAATAAAATACATCACTACTTCAGACCAATGAGACAAAAGATTATTGGGGGGTTAAAACTCCACGAGTGGGAAAGGGGGCTAAGAGTCTAGGAAGAGTGGCTAAGTCAAGGGGGCTTAAGCCAAGGGAATAATATAATATATTATTCCCAAAGTCTAAATTATGTGATATTTTTTGTCCTAAGTTCTTAAAGGTGGGGAACACATCACCAAGTGGAGACAATGTAGTTCCTAGCATGACAAGTGTCAAGNTTATCTAAAATACTATAATTTTTGTTTAGTTAATTGAAAAAATAACATAATAAACTATACACTATTATCAATATAATAAATACCACATATTTAACTTGAAAATCATTTTATTCCCATAATCAAATTATTTTAAGTCATGTCAACAAGTACATATTTTAACCCACTTTGTATCAAACACTTGTTCAATTAAGTTTTCACATTTTTTTTTAAAATGAAGGTGTTTAGGCCAAAGAGCCTTTGTATATATGTTTTGAGGCCAAAATGTTTGTGTGATTTAGGCAAGGGAGCCTATGTGTTGAAAAGTCAGTGAGACTAACAAATATAATGTGTAATCACACTCATATTTATTAATAAAATACATCACTACTTCAGACCAATGAGACAAAAGATTATTGGGGGGTTAAAACTCCACGAGTGGGAAAGGGGGCTAAGAGTCTAGGAAGAGTGGCTAAGTCAAGGGGGCTTAAGCCAAGGGAATAATATAATATATTATTCCCAAAGTCTAAATTATGTGATATTTTTTGTCCTAAGTTCTTAAAGGTGGGGAACACATCACCAAGTGGAGACAATGTAGTTCCTAGCATGACAAGTGTCAAGCTGGGAACATGCATACATAATGTGGGAACTTAGGGTAATTGGGAATCATTCTCATGATTCTCACAATCATTCTTTCCATTCGTACACTACTCTCCATCCATCAGTGGTACCTATGCTTGGAGAGATTTGACTTTGATTGTACCTAGTAATTCCTTAGTGGTTTTGGTTGAAGAAGCAGGTTGTCATGCTTATGAGCATTCTCTCTGGGTGAGAAAACTGTTGGGAATTGTTTCCATGTGTGTTGGGCTAGTGGGTGTTGCAATTTGTAGATAAACCTTGTGTTTTAGGTGCTACAGAGCTCTGAGAATTTCTATCGAGCCTGTTGTTGAAGCCCTGGAAGGGAAGTGGGACAGTCGAAGGACAATTGAGTAGAGAAGGGGTACACTTCCTGGGTGGGACAAGTTGTGGGCAATGAGAGGTTGTGAGTTGTGAATTGTTGTTGGGGTTGACACCTTGACCTTATCTTAATTATATTGTTTGTTAGACCTTAGTTTGGTTTAGGAAGTATTTTCCCTAGTGGATACCTAGCCTCAACTCGAGGGTGACCTGCTACTAAGAGTTTATGAGCAATAAAGTCTATGGTTGGGAGGAACACCTAAGGTCTGCAACGAGTAAGTGGTTTGATTAAAAACATAAGTGTATTCTTCTCTTTCTACTGTGTGTATATTTATGTTAAATATCTTATGATATAAATGTTATATATTTATGCACATATATATGATATTAGGACTCCATAATTATGTTCATATGCAAGGCATTTAATTAATAAACAATATCATAGAGGCCAATTATTTTTAAAATGAAGGTGTGTATCTAAAGAGATTTAGGTTAGAAATATTTCTTGTATTATAATTTGTTTATTTATGATTAGATTAAAGTCACATAATAAGATAATTTTATTTTCCCCCGGATGGGGTGACACGCGGACAAGGTGCAGCACGTGGATGCGATTTGGGAGAGGCCATTTATAATGGCTCTCACCACACACTCAACCATTTATGAAGGGCACTACCTCCTTCGGCCTCCGTTCTCTGATGGGGCTTCGCACGAGCTATTACAGGACGGATAGCCAGAGCATTAAGCTCTCGGCTTTAATGGCAGCCATTATAGTCTATGCCTTCACCCGCCTTGCCAAAAATCTTAGTGTGAATTCGAAGCTTGCTGAGCAGCGATGCAGCTGCGGTGTTCTCAGTGTTCTGGCTCTGCTCCTTGCTCCTGCCATGCCAAGGCTGAGAGGGAAGTCCCGCAGGGGATCCGGCTAGTACGCTGCCGACTCCAGAAGGAAGAGACACA
This sequence comes from Picea sitchensis, assembly GCA_010110895.2. Classification (NCBI taxonomy): domain Eukaryota; kingdom Viridiplantae; phylum Streptophyta; class Pinopsida; order Pinales; family Pinaceae; genus Picea; species Picea sitchensis. Next base: position 8,441 of record SNQJ01S0059720.1, on the reverse strand, counting down.
GGAAATTTCAGCGGGCCGTGAGCATGGCTAAGCAGAGACGACGTCGGGTGAACCCGGTAGTAAGCTCGCCCCCCAGAACATTTGTAGAAGAAGACCCAGACATGGAACTCCCATCAGACTTTTCGGAGAGCAGGATGTTTACTGTCCCAGACAATTGGGATCCCCTGACATGTATTGCTGAAGTAGAAGCGCTACCCCGCTCAACAGACACCTCAGGTCCCTGCGCAACACAAAACAAAGAGCCCACCACCTGCGTGGTCGAGGAGGAGCCACCGAAAGACACCACCTGCGTGGCCGAGGAGGAGCCACCGAAAGACACCACAGAATTGCAGAGAAACAAGGTGCCGCCGGGAGGCCGGGAAATAGACGATAAGCCGCAGACGTCGCCCTCGCCACTTCTCCTGCACCCGGAGCATCTGCGGTTGATATTTGAAGTTTGAAGCCTGGTCGATGATCAAATCTTCAGAGCAGTCTGCGTTAGTCAACGTCTAGACATGCTCTATGCGGCCTACTCCAGTGCAACTCCTCGGCAACAATGCCCAACCTGTTCTCAGCCGTATGCCATCCCAGCCAGCAGTGGAAAAGCGACGGAAGCTCACGAGGACTCCGAGGAATAGGTTTTTTCTGTCTTGCATGTTTTCCAAATCTTTTTCTATAGCCGTTTACCAAAGCTGTAGCTCTTTAGTTGTTAGCATGGTTATCATTAGAACAATAAACTGAAACACTGTCAATTATGGATGTGTACCCTGGTTTCCTATGGGCAGGATGGCGCAATGAACTCTATGATTTTGCATGCTACTATGGGCAGGCCGACTGTCTTGGTTTCCTACACAGGCAGGACAGCTAGCACCTCCGTGTCATGTGTACTCCTTTTCTGAAGTTATAATATAATAGGTTCCGCCTTTTACTTAAAAAAAATAAAAATAATAAGATAATTTTATTTTAATTTCTAAGTTGTGTGTAGAAGTTGCTATTTTTATAAAAAAATAGAGTTCATCATAAAACAAAAACAAAGTGAGTTGTTAAAAATATTTTGGTAATATTAATTTTTAAGTAGATGTAATGATTAANTAAGATAATTTTATTTTAATTTCTAAGTTGTGTGTAGAAGTTGCTATTTTTATAAAAAAATAGAGTTCATCATAAAACAAAAACAAAGTGAGTTGTTAAAAATATTTTGGTAATATTAATTTTTAAGTAGATGTAATGATTAAAAATATATTCCTTATATATTTTGATATCTGATGTATCCATCTTAAACCCATCTATTAAGTATGGAGATAATGAAATTTCTAGAGGTGTAAATTTTTATTATTATTTAGTTTCATGTTATTGTAATAATTTTTTCATATCAAAAATTTGATCAATGGTGATATTTGATAACTTTGACTTTAAAATGGATCCATATTGGTTTATTTTTTTTATTTTTTAGATGTTATCACATAAATATCTACATACATAGTTATTTATTTTTTATTTCTATTGTTTGTTGTCATTTCCTCTATATTAAATTAAAAAATACAAATTAATTTAATATATATATTTTAAATTGTTGTCACTTAATTTAAAATTATTTTTTCATACTAAACTAAGCTATAAAACACCTCATTATAAAAAATGCAACTATTATTTAAAAATAATTATCTCAAATTTTTAACATATTTTAATATAATTTAATGGTTAATACAAAAATCAATATAATAAACTAATATCCTATAAATATACTATTTTAAAATAATTATCTCAAATTTTTAACATATTTTAATATAATTCGGTAATTAATAAAAAAGTCAATATAATTAATCAATATTCTATAAATTCAACTCTACAAATACATGATTTTTAAAATTTTTAATTTATCAAATTTAATGAGTTTCATATACATTCTTAAATAAATAAATAAAACTTAAACATGATGATAGTTTTGTCACGTGAGGGCACATTATGAGATCGTGAGGAAAAAGAGCCACCATCTAGTTCAATTATGGGTGCTTTTTAATTAATCTGTTTTCTTAAATTGTTTTTGTTTTTTTGTTTTATTAGATTATTTAATTTGAAGTTATGGGAGACTTTGAGGTAGTGGTTGAATTTGTATATAAAGTTTATTTTATATTTATATATATATTTTTTTTCAATAAAGTTGGACTAATGATAGAAAGTCCCAAATTTTTTACTATTGAACAAAATTCAATTCCAATAAAAACAACTTAAACTGAAACCATGAGACATTAGAGATGAATAACACTTCATCCCATTCTACTTAAAATAAAAATAAAATAAACATAATAACATAAAAATTAAAGTTTACATATTAAAAAATAATCTCTTTCTGTACTTCATAGATTTATATTTAACATAGATCTATAATTAATATAATCTACCCTATGATTTGAAATATAAATATCATATTTTATTAATTTGTAATTTAAAATATTAAATTATTATTTTAATAAAAAAACAATTAAATTTAAATGGAGGATAATAAGTTTATTTGGAAAAAAAATCTCACAGAACCATCAACCTTATAAAAGAAAAGCATTTATACAGATGGCTGAGCCCTCTGAGATCCAATCCAAAAAGCATTAGGTCAAAAGTCACTAGCTTTAAAATCTGTTGATAAGATGTTATGTGCTGTTGATTTCCCAACGTACCAAAACAGCCCTTATTCCTGAAAAGCAATACTGTAATTCCCCATCTTTGAGATCCAATCCCAAATCCTCCCTTATTCCTGAAAAGCAATACTGTAATTCCCCATAGATCCAATCCAAATAGCAGTCGTCAGTAGTCACAATCTTTAAAATCAGCAGATAAGATGTTAAGGGCTGTTAATTTCCCCATGTACCAAAACCTCCATTTTTCCTGAAAAGCAATACTGTAGTTGGGCGGTTGGGGACATGTCTTCCCCATGGGAGTTTTCACTGGCGAGCAATCCACAACTATATTATAAGCCAAGCAATGTTTGCAGTTGTTTGTGACTTCCGCCACCATGAAATCTTTTCTCACCATATATGAATCCAATTGTAGGTCATTCAGCGAGCATGGTTTTGGCTTATGTGGGCCTGAAGGCGGAACTGCATTTAAACACCACCAAATTCATAGTCGATCTCAGTAAAATAAATTTCAACCTAATGTCTGTGCTTTCTTATTAATACAAATAAAAATGGTTTGTTTCGTAGCCAAAAAGAACTAAACAAAACCTAAACTTGAATTTGAAATCCATTGATATAATCCTTACCCGTGTGGAGTTGAGCAGTAGGAGCTGCGAATTTGATTTCCGGGCAGCCAGTTGACAAAGAAAAGAGAGAAAAGAAGACGAAAATCACAGAGCCTGATGATGCCATTGTCAGATGAAACGAAACAAGACGCGTCGGTCTTTCTATCAAAATAGAAAATCTGACGAGATTGGTGTCTTCCACAGGCCCCCGAGAACACACATATATATTCCTCTGTATAAGTTATCAGAATCTGCTGTCCTAATTGGGACTTAGGAAAATGGCTCTCCTTGGTATTGAAAAAATCTGTAAAAGGTCTCTGTGACCAAAAATTGAAGAGTTACGAAGGGTTTTTGCGTTGCTATATTCTGATTCCGAAGTATTGTGCGATAAATGTTCCACTTATCGATGTAGGGTTAAACAATGGTGGCGATCTCGGTGATCGTAATATCTTCTGTGGGAGAATCCAAATTATACCCATCGAAAGAAGAGCATTTATATTGCAATTCTGATCATTTTTATATGCGTTGTTCATCGGTACTGCATCAACATGTTTTTTTCCATATTAATTTTTATAAAAATTTAGATGATGTGAGTTTGTCAAAATTTCCAAAGTAAATTTTTAAGGTTAAAGTTTTCATAAATTAATTAATTATAATTTATACTAAAAATTTTATGAAATTTTGTAAAGAAATTTAATATAATTGAGTTTGTCCATTAATTAACTTAAGCCTTATTTTGTATTAACATTAATATTAATTAAAAAAAATATATTCATTTCAATTTTTTTGTTTTAACAATTTTGCAATATCTTAATTTTTTATAATTTTCACTTATTAATATTGTTTTATGTATCAACCAAATACTTTGTCATATTCTCAAAGTGAGTTATTCCATTATTTATAACTTTTTTAGTTTCAACTTAAACAATGGAAAAACTTTTAATATTAGAAGTTGCAAAGATGTTTAATGTTACATGGGACTTTAACATTAATGTATATGTTATTAATGGTCAATTCATGCATTTCTCATGAAAGACCGTCATTTCCTAAATCAACTCTTCACATAGCCATTCTTTACACATCTGAGTCACTACCACCTTCACAACACCATAAGTTAATGCCTTAGCAACATTTTTTACAAATATGACGATGTCAATACCAGCTTCTCAACACCATAAGCTAGTGCCTTAGCAACAACATCATGAGTATGAGAGTTTTATACACTAACTCTTATTTCTTTAAAATGCTACCTCAAAATATTTTTTTATTTGAAACAATGTATGTAGGGATTCTCACTATTGTCTCACAATGTAAGCATTCTTTGAATTCTTAAAAAAAAAAATGCACTAACTCAAATATGTTATTTCTGTAAAATACTAAGTCACAATATTTCTTTATTTGAAGCAATGTATGTAGGCATTCTCATTATTGTCTCCCAGTGTAAGCATTCTTTGAATTCTTTTAAAAAATCACTAACTTAACTCAAATATGTTGATTATTTTATTGTCAACATTATTTTCTTTCACAAATGAAAATATGGTAAAAAAAACAGTCCATCAAGTATGTCTACTAAAATAATAGCAGGTATGCTAGAATAATAATATGAATACGATGATATCCTAATTTAACAAATAAATTAACTTTTGAATCTAATGAAAACATTTTGAGAGATATTATTCATAAATATGTTTGTTGTGATACATAGAAAACACATGAAATTAGTTATTTTTGGAAAAATGGAGCGTATTGCATGGAACTTAATGTATATTTTGAAGGTATATAAGTTCTCTTCCCAAAATTCCAATATAACATTGTTGATCTAGACATTAAAAGAATTGGGCTACCATTATAACAAAACACCAATCCTAATTCACAACATGTAATCACAAAGGCTACACTGGTATTAAAAAATACTATATGCATGCTTGAAAAGAATACACAGGCATTTAGAAATTCTATGGGTGCTCAAAAACAATACACGGAAATTCAGAAAACACTATATGGGTGTTCAAAAATAACATATGGGCATTCAAAATAGCAAAAACATAATCTCATAGAGAACAACGTAGGAATTGTGGAAAAGAGTTGTTGAGAGCTATACAGATAGTTTAAGAAACAACGCCAATTGCTAAATTGCATTCGATATATCAACAATCTTCTTAGAATCCCTGAATTGATGTAGGTCCCTAAGGGCTCCCATCATTCTTTTTTCTATTCTCACACACCTTCTACTACTCTTGAATAACCCTAAAAGACACAATATCCATGGCATAAGACAAAGGAAACACAAAAACCCTAAATCTTTCTATAGAAAGCATTAGAGACCCAAAACTAACAGATTCTATTTGTTCCAGAAAAAATCGACCATGAAAATAACCTAATTGAACATTATTGCTAGAGAACTTTCACTAGGAACAAACACATTCCCACGAGATGACTCACTCCTTTTCCATTGAATTCTTAAAATAACCTCATGACGGCCTCAAATGAAACCTATAATTATCAATCTACTTCCACCAATGGCTCACCCTATTGTGCAAGTTCACATTATTTTCTCCAAAGAATATAGGGTTTTCATTCTAGGTCAAACCCTGTGAATACAAGACCTTCCATAGCTTAGTTGTAGAGACATCACAAAAGAGCACTGAATAAGATACAGTTTGGTACAAGACCTTCCATAGCTTAGTTGTAGAGACATTACAAAAGAGCACTGGATAAGATATGGTTTGGTACAAGACCTTCCATAGCTTAGTTGTAGAGACATCACAAAAGAGCACTGAATAAGATATGGTTTGGTGCAGTGCCATGGTTAAAGAAACTACTCAATGACAACAAGTGGTTCAACACATACCTTAGGTTTAATATATGTATATGTAACTAGGAAAATTCATATCTAATAAGTATCCATCTAATAAAAAGTTTACATATACAATAAGTGATAATAGATATATAAAGAGGTTAATAGAGTTATTATGGAATAAAAATATATAATTTGGATATATAAATATATTGTTCTTATTTGGAGAATATTCTCCTATTTTATAGGAAAATTATTGTTTCATTCATATTCCAAAATTTGAGACGATACTTTCCCACTTCGTAAATGATATGAGGTGTTAAACCACAATCTTAGAGACACAAGATTCGAATCCATGACCTCCCCCAAACTGAGAGAGTATACACATGTCTTACCATGTCCAAGTCTTATAAAACTATACTTAGTTTCTTATGTAGTGGGATTAATCTAACTAGCATGATTCCATTATGATAAAATAGTCGCTTCCCTCTGGTCACATGATACAATTGCAGCACCAATTTATGGAACATGTTGTACTCTAATATTAATCAGTTAAAAATTATCTTTCCTTTTCATAGTTTCCTATTTGTCCAC
>SNQJ01S0059719.1:80361-96965 GCA_010110895.2 Picea sitchensis | reverse complement strand
CCCCGTGGCGATCGATGGAACAGACACAATGCGACGTAGCACGGAGCCACGTGACGGGCCCGTGCTGCAGTACAGTGCCATCCCGGGAGAGTTATGGTGCTTAAATTCGGCATAATGGTCGAGGCAAGGGGAATTTACGCCACCCTTTTCTCCCCAGCATTTTGTATAATGGTTTGGGTCGTCGTTTTTGGCATTACACCTTTGAAGCGGTCGAAAGGGCTCCTCCCTTCACGACGCAATCAAAACCAGGCTTGCTCAGAGACTTTCTCCTTCGCTTATCTGCATCACTGGTTCAACCCTGTCCAGACCTGCTCACCTGCAACAATGAAAGAAAGGCTTAGAGGAAAGCCGAAACAGGGCTCACCCTGGAAGCCCCGCAGACCTCCGGTCTCGCCTTCGGCTTCCCCGACGACCTGTTCCTCCTCCCTCCCCCAAAGCATGTCACCAACTGCCACCCCACCACCTCTGCAATCCTTACACCTTCGCTCCGCGATAGCCCCGCCACCTTCGCAGTCCTCGCTTTTACACTCCATGGCCACTATCCCGCGAGGGTTGAATCCGACTCCACGTTCTCCGCAGGACCCCCGGATGCAATTCATAGAGACAATGTCCTTCCCCAGATCCTCGAGCACCTGGAGGAGTGCACCAACGGCTTTTGGAGAGCCCAAGCGAGCGCATCTCCACCCTGCGGGCCACCTTGACAGTGAGAACTTCAAAGAATGATTGGGCATCCTGTATGATCTAGTCTTTGAGCTCAGGAGGGAGATGGCGGACCTCAAGTTTCGCCTGCAGGCCACAGAAGACAATGTAGCAACCTTTCTTCATATCCTTTCAACCATGCAATTAGAGCTCTCCTCGGACCTGGCTGGCTCTTCTCTGGGGGAGGCCCCTGACATTGAGATGGATAGCATGAGGCGACAGGCAGCGGAAAGGCAGAAGGAAGTGAAACGTAGCGGCCCAGTCGAGAACGAGGAGCAAGTGGAGCGAAAGGAAAAACGCTGGGATGACCCGCCGACTAACATCGAGACAGAACCGTGGGCAGAGGACCTCCGAGCCACGTGGATAGGATATTAGCCAGGTGTTTAGATTTCTTTTTGCTGAGCATCTAGTTTCATTAGGCTCCTAGTTTAGATGCAGCTAGTATGATCTTTGTGTGTTTTCTGAACCTGCAACCTTCTCAGACTTGTGAATTGGGGGCTGGCTGGACTAGTTTCCCCTCTGTTGGGGCAGTCCAACAACTACAGCCAGTATCTTACTGTATTTTGGCAACTTTTTTCAGCTCTAGCAGGCACTAAATATAATACATACTTCTTACTTACAAAAAAAAAAATAATACATGTATTTTAAATAAATTTATGATTATAAAAAATATGTGATTATAATTTGTTATAATGATTAGTTTTCTTTGTTAATAATAATACATGTATTTTAAATAAATTTATGATTATAAAAAATATGTGAGTATAATTTGTTATAATGATTAGTTTTTTTTATTGTTAATAATAATAATATGTATTTTAAACATTTTAAACATTAGATTGAAGTTATATTATATTAAATTTGATCAAACCTATTTTATGATTGTATGTTTATTTTGAATTATAAATCATATGTAGATTAATTCACAAAGATACATATAAATTATTGAGTTTTTAAAAAATTATATATTTATAATAATAATAATCTATTTTTAAGGTCACGATTAAGTCAAATACTAAATTGGTGTATGAGATCTTCTTGTTTGTGGGACAAGGGACCTTCTTCGTCCAATGATTTGACTGGTAAAGTCTACGGAAGTATACATATCCTAACCCCTTCTGGATTTAAACTACAAAAATGTAAAACATTTATAATTCAAAATAATTATAAAAAAAAATTACAAATATAAAACATTATATAAAACAAATTTCAAATATATAAAATATTTATAATTCAAAATAATTATATATTTATAAATTAAATTTAATGGAGATGACACATATAATTTATAAATTAAAATAATTACATATCTATAAAATAAATTTGATTAGCCCCCGACGTGTAGAATAATCGGTGATGGAGTGTATTGTTAAGGCACTCCTTTATGTTAAGTCATCGATTCAAAACTCTCGACTAGCCTTGTGTGTCGCATAAGGGGCCGCTTTGGCATGCTTGGGGTTATAGTGGTAGCAATCAGATAACACGTTCCTGACTAGTTGTCGATTTCCCCAATATAATATAAAAAAAATATTAAACTTAACAAATTATAAACTTTCATTTAATATTTATAATATTTAAAATACATATTATCATATTTAAATAATATATATAATATATATATATATATATAAAAAATAATCATCATAAAAAAAAATCATAATCATATATAGTTTGTAAATCAAAATGATTATGAAATATAGGATTGATCAAACTTAATCAATCATACATTATAAACTCTAACCCAATCATGTTTTAGAGTGACAATAAAATAAATCTACTCATCTACCCGAATGGGGTGGAAGTGATGTAACGTGGGGAGGCTCTCACCATCCCCGAGATAACTGAAAATGACCACATGGTCGTCGACATGCCCTCCCACCCGACGTCTATACCATCCTTGACTCAGCTATGAATTGTAGTTCATGGGAAGGACGGGGTTGGATTCAGGCTAATCTTTTCACCCCGCACAAGCATCATCTCACAATTATGATGAACAATATTGTTGCAGAGAAACATTACGATGGAGTGTGGTGAACACATTTCATTATTTGGAAACACATAGAGGTCTAGTACCCAAGCTTGCGAGTTATCACAAACTTCAATTGTAGAGCCCTGGAGCTAGTCTATTTCAGCAGTAACATTTAGAACGCGAGTTGTTATGGTGAGGGGAATTAGGAGAAGAGAGTAGATCTCTGTGGTCATATTCCTACGCTCCTTATTAGTTTCGGGTTCGTGTTAATTTTCAAATATTACTCTTCCGCCATGCCTTCGTTTCGTCGCTATGCCATGAATTACAGAAGAGGCAGTTGCATTCCTCCAGACCCAGTCTCCTCGAGCACTAGAAGCTTGGAGCCGACTAGCCCTTGCGTCATGCTCTCTGCGTAGGAGGCATAAAGAGAGTTTAGATGACTCACCCCTTCGCAGATTCGACAACACATGGAGTCAACCAGAGCTGCGACTAGAGAAGAGAGAGCATCCATCCATGACAGAGAGGTGGACTGATCCATATTTTATGAGAAGAAAGAAATGAATACAAATTATTAAAAGATTCTTAACACAGAATAACAAAGATACAATAAAATTGGTTTTCTATTCAATACGGAAATAAGTTGAAATTGTAAAATGCAGCGGAAAACAAGTTTGTTGGAATGGTGGCAGCTTATCTCTGAGAAGAGATGTGACGACTGCGCTCATTCACAATAAGATGATTACAATGAGGCTCTGAAGAAATTTTTACAATAAACAGGAATGTCAAAAACCCTAGACATCCAAAAACCTAACCCTAGGAGATGAAGCACCAAAAGTCATGTGGGCCCCATTTGGGTAAGTTAGTACATCAACTTCTCGAGGTCGTAACTTTTTCATATGATCTCTGTTTTAGGTGCACGATAGCCCGTTGAAAATCTGTAACTGAGAAGAATGATTTTTGACTGGCCCAGGTTACTGTCTTCAATACTCACATGGGCCCCAAATCCCCAAAAAACATCGTTTAGGGCCTCAAAACGACTCCAAAAGTTTGGAACCCGAAAAACTATTGAAAAACTGCCAAGGTGGAAAACTATTTTTCAATCTAGTGGAATAGGTGGGTGGCCACCGATATCCACTTGGATCAATCCTCCCTCCTTAGGAAGCAATGGTCTCCATTGCGTTAAGTTCCCCCATCAGATGATGAAATTTCTGTTGAATTTGGCCCCGAGTGAGCCACTTTCCTTGGTGTAGGAGCTGCCCTGCCTTGACGACTCGATAAAGTTGGATCCTTTGTTGTCGAGTGCCCTTGATCTGTGTGTCCACAATCTGATCACTGGATCCCTGTTGCATGCAGTCAGGGTTGAGCTTAGTTGGTGTCAACTTCTCTACTATCTCTGAGGTGTCCAATAATGGTGGGAAATATGGCCAAAGGAGAGCCAAGTTGAAGACTAGGTGCATGCCAAGGAAAGGGGGACTGTTGAGCTCAAAAGCATTGTCACCCACAACCTTGGTGATGGTGTACGCCCCATAACGAAGTGGGCGAAGCTTCTGATGGGGCCTTGGAAGGTGTTCTTTCTACAAGTGCAACCAAACTTTTCCAGGTGGATATCAGTGGCCACCCACCTATTCCACTCGGTCGAAAAACAATTTTCCACCTTGGTAGTTTTTTGACATTTTTTCGGGTTCCAAACTTCCGGGGCTGTTTTTAGGCCCTAACTGACGTTTTTTGGGGATTTGGGGCCTAGGTGATTACCAGAGGCATCGACCTGGGCCAGTCGAAAATCATTCTTCTCGGTTAGACCTTTCCAATGGGCTATCGTGTGCCTAAAACATAGATCGTATAAAAGTTACGACCCCAAGAAGTTGATGCACTAACTTACCCAAATGAGACTCACATGACTTTTGGCGCTTCATCTCCTAGGGTTAGGTTTTTGGATGTCTAGGGTTTTTGACATCCTTGTTTATTGTAAAAAGGCCTTCAAAACTTCATTGTAATCATCTTCTTACGAATGAGCGCAATCGTCACATCTCTTCTCAGAGATAAGCCGCCACCATTCCAACAAGCTTGTTTTCCGCTGCATTTTACAATTTTAGCTTATTTCCTTATTGAATAGAAAACTAGTTTTACTGTATCTCTGTTATTTTGTGTTAAGCATCTTTTAATAATCTGTATTCATTTCGTTCTGCTCATAAAATCCAGATCATTGGTATCATAGTGGCCTGCTGCTTGTCGTCTTAATGAATGTCCCCAACGAGGCCAGGGTACAAAGAATTGGGTCTCGAGCTTGTTTCTCTTAAGGACAAAAGCTCTCGCATGCCCAAGCGACCTTTCATGGCAGGAGAAAAGAAAGATGACAGGACATGAGATCCTTTCAAAATGTTGCTTGAGGAAGCCCTCACACAAAAGAAGAATGAAATGAATACAGATTATTAAAATATGCTTAACACAGAATAACATAGATACAATAAAACTGATTTTCTATTCAATAAGGAAATAAGTTGAAACTGTAAAATGCAGCGGAAAACAAGCTTCCTGGAATGGTGGCGACTTATCTCTGAGAAGAGATGTGACGGATGCGCTCATTCGCAAGAAGATGATTACAATGAGGCTTTGAAGGCCTTTTTACAATAAACAAGAATGTCAAAAGCCCTAGACATCCAAAAACCTAACCCTAGGAGATGAAGCGCCAAAAGTCATGTGGGCCCCGTTTGGGTAAGTTAGTACATCAAATTTCTGAGGTCGTAACTTTTGCATACGATCTCTATTTTAGGCGCACAATAGCCCGTTGGAAAGGTCTAACCGAGAAGAACGATTTTCAACTAGCACAAGTCAATGCCTTTGGTAATCATTTCGGCCCTAAATCCCCAAAAAACGTCGTTTAGGGCCTCAAAACGACCCTGAAAGTTTGGAACCCGAAAAAATACCAAGGTGGAAAACTGTTTTTCGAGCTAGTGGAATAGGTGGGTGGCCACCGATATCCACCTGGATCATGGACGCTGAAATTTGAGATTGGGTTCCTGATACTGGATCCTCTCGAGCCCGAGATACCAAACATCATAAGATAATTGACTTATACTGACACATTAACGAATTTATGGGTCACATTCTTCTCGATAGTGATGATGCGAAGGAGATATCGGAGGAGCAAATCCAGGACATGCAACTCCATATCCAAAGTCTTCAAGTCGACATTGATTCCTAGGAAGCTCCAACAAGTAGCCAACCAACAACAAGGTCACACATGCAAGCTCACCAAGGCGACATCCAACATAGCGACATGTCAACCTTTCAGATTCTGGACAACCTAGAGGGGGCACGTGGCCCCCCTCTGCCTCATGTCTTAAATGACCTATTCTCAATCTTTTTTTGCTAGTTTTGTTTACATTCTAGTAAAGGACAATCCTAGAATAGACAGTTGTGTGTGTGTGTGTGTGTGTTCCGTGGCAAAACTAATGAGGAAACCCAAAGGATGTTTCTCTACATTTGTGGATGACATCCCAAGTAAACTCATTAACATAGACTAGTGCACCTCATTTAGGTAAATTTGAATGCACTTGCCGACATAGAACTAGCCAAATGCTCGAGAATATTAGCAACCACTGATTGAGATAATCCCTTAGGCTTCTATATACATCTTAAGTCGGATTAATGGTTCCGTTGTCCCACAAAAAATGGGGTCTCATACACCAATTTGTTATCTGGCTTGGTCGTAACCTTTTATTTATATATATATATATATATATTGAATTTTTCCACTAAATAAACAACTGTTGCTGACCTAGTTTCTCCAATCAGAAGCCAACAATAATAATGTTTTACTATAAATTCTATTATTAAAATAGTTAGTTGTTTACCATTATCAAATGGAACACTTATCAAATGTTTTAGCAAATTGAACGACTCACTTGACTTCTCCTTTTTACATGGACAACAAGGAATTATGTGTGGATGAGATGCTGATTCTCTTTATAATTGGATAAAGATGGGAATTGAAACGACTTTGTAACATGTTCATAGAAATCATAAAAACACCTGAAAATTCAAAATGATTCGTTAAGGTGGCTTCAAAGGTAAAGGTGTCCGTAGAAGGAATATGATGATATGTTGTTTGACATAAACAAACCAACAAAAGTTTTTCATGAGACATGCACGCATATCATGTGACCTGCTTACGTGTACTTTAAATCAAATTTAGCGGCCACGTATCCCCTTTTCTTGGTTGGCGATGATGGGTTAGGCGCATGCTTTGCCTTTATCAATACTTTACATAAATCTCCCTACTTCTTATAATATACTTTGAACTTTAAATTTATCAAGGCGGGGAAAGTGTGCACTGCAAATGGGGATGAATAGTGCCCCCAACGTGGGGCAGTTTTGCTTTTGAAGAACTTAATTTATAATCCTCACGAGAGTTGTGCCTTCGCTGACATTACCATATTTTTTTGAAATTTATTAAACTTAGGAGACTCGAGGGCAAGTGGTGTTTGATTAAGGGGATGAATAGTGCGTGGCTAGTGACTAGTTTGTTTAGCCATATTTGTGAGCATTGTTATGACCAATTCCACATATAAAAATGTACATACCGATATATAAATGGACACAGGTTAGAAGGGATGTTGTTGATTCCATTTATCAATGTTGATTTTAATCACATTATTTTTAATAAAAATTTATTATGAATGTTAGTGTAAACTATTTTATGATTGTAATGAGTGATGCATAAACATTTTTAAAAGTAATTAAATAAATTTAAAAATTTACTTTCAATAAGTTATATATATATATTATATATTTAAATTTATTTGATATTAAAAAAATATTCTTTTAAAATTTATTTAATATTAAAACATTTAAATTAATAAGTTATATATATTAAAATTTATTTGATATTAAATTTTTTTTTTTTTTAAATTTATTTAATATTAAAACATTTAAAATTAAAATTTATTTAATATTAATTATTTTTTCTTTTAAAATTTATTTGATATTAAAACATTTAAGATCTCTTAAGGTGCTGGAATATTGGATACATTATAAACCATATGGTATAGTGCTTTTAAAGAACTTAATTTATAAACTTTTTAGTGGAGTGTAAGGGTGCATAACCAAGGAAGATGAGTTGTGCCTCTGATATCACTATATTTTTTTGAAATTTATTACACTAAAAAAGGTAGTGGATTGCAAGTGGTGTTTGATTATGAGGATGAGTAATACGTGGTTAGAGGTTCGTTTGTTTATTATACTTGTAACTTATGACAAAATGTAAATATAAAAATGTATATATAAATGAACACAAGTTATAAGGAATGTTGTTGGGTTTTATTTATTAATTATTAAAAGTAACATTACTTTCAATGCAAAAATATATATTTTGGATATTATAATAAGTTTTTTTAATTTTTTTTGGATGGGGTGTTTATGGTTTCAACAGGTGGACAATCATAGGGGAGGACACATGGCCAGGTCTCTTGCCACCTGGAGCTAACACAGACGTACCCTCTTTCTACCATCACCTCATGATTTTAAACTCCCGGTCGTCGTTTCTCGACTTTCACTCGCTGCCGACCTGGTGTTATTACTTGGCGATTCGCTTCGTGGGAATTTTAATGGGGATGGGCTGGACAAAGTCACGGTCCCATCACTAGTCTAGCTGTGGGGGTTTTAGGCTTGAGTCATGGAGCGCCAAGGCTCATTCGAGCCCTTGGCCTCCAAAGTCTCGACCTCCTTCGGATTTTGGTGCAGTCCTTCTACTCTGGTTTGAGCTTCTGCAGTCCTCCTGGCCCTCGACTCCCAGCTTCTCTCCTCGGTTTCTGCAGTGTCATTGCGTCCGGCTGGTCTCGCGCTCGTCAAGCAACCACTCTCACTCTCCTCACACATTCTCTATCTGGTTTTAGTTTTCTATGCCTTGTCTCAGGGGAAATTTGAAGAGGGGAGCGACCTGGTATGCAACCAGAAGAAGGGTAGCGAGAGGGCAGGGCTCTCCTCTAGAAACTGAATTCACCTCCACCCCGACGCTTATTGTTTCTTCCACTCCTGCTTCGTCGACTCGAGACAACACCCCGGACCTTTCCCCGCTGTTGAATCCCTTTGCTTGTCGAGTCGAATGGTTCGACAGCCTCAGAAACTCTCTCGGCTTTGCTCCACCTCCTCCGTCCCCCCCTCACCACCCTCCACCTCCCCCTCCTCCATCGCCACCCCCCCGTCACCTCCACCCCTCCCTTTTCTTCGGCTCCTTCCTTCGACTCCCCCACTTTCTCCTCCGACTCTCCACTTCCCCCTCTGCTCTCCTCAACTTGCTCTCGTTGCGCTGAAAGAGATGCTCTTGAGGAGTCCCTGGATGACCTTAAGCGTGGAATCGGGGACATCAAGACCGCCATTAACGAGATGCAACACAAGGAAATAGAGTGTTGGCGCCGTGTGGACCTCCTGATGAATTTCCTACAGGACCTTAGGCAGGCTATCTTGGACAGAGATAAGCTCGACAAAGACACCGTGCATGTGCGTCACGCTTTCTCAGGACAAAGGCTCGACCCCGACATTGGTTAATTCCTTCTGGTTCAGGTTTCCTTTTTCCTATGTTTTTAGTTAATATACTTCATAAGTTTTGGCCATGCGAGGCCACTCAGTTTTAAGAATTTTGGTCTTAGCAAACGACCAGCCCTTTGGGCTTGGTTTGTCTCAGTCTAGAATTCAGAATCTATGCCCTGCGTGGCACTGTAGATCACCATCTCTCACCGCTATGCAAGTTTTGCATGAACACTTTGAATTTTCGGCCGTGTTGAAGCATTGGTTTCCCACCAGGGCAATGTTGTCACATCTGCCTATGATAGATTGACAGTTGTAATCTTTTTGCTTCGCAGGATTTAATATATTTTCTAAGTTACAAAAAAAAAGTTTTTTAATTTAAAAAAAAATCATTAATAAACACAAAAAAATACAATTTCAATGAACGGTTAAGAAAAACATTTTTTGAATAATTATTTGATTCGTCTAGCCTCTGAACCTTATTACACCTCTCCCTTGATTCATGAAGCTTTGGAAATTGAAAAAAATCATTTTCAACAGAGAAGATGACTATAAACTCAACCAATCCTGAAAACCTATCATCCATCATCTTTCCACTTGATTCTCTTTTTCCTTTCTATTACATCCTTCTCTCACCTTATCCTCCACCCCTCCCCTTTTTACTCATAATGTCCTCCCTTTTAATCCTTAACTCCCTAACCTTCTTTTTAATCTCTTTTATTCTTTAAATTCTTTTTAATTATTATTGATTATTAACCCTCTCAAATGCTTTTTAATATTTAATAATTATTACCCATTTTTTAATACTCCCATATTATCCTCCTTTTCTCATATTTGATTCTAATTTTCCTATTATTTCCATTCTATTCTTTAGCAATGTTTCTTCTCAACTCTATTTTCTCTCTTCATAATTATTATCTTTAACTATTATATATATATATATAACTCCGTTCCTTCTAACCTTTTTTAAATTATTGATCATCTCCCAATTTTTAGAATTTCCTTTTTTTTTTTCTCCCTAATAAAAATCATTTATATTATTTTCAATCCTTTTATTACTCTTTTTCCTTCTTAACCATATTCTCTTTTCTCTTTATTTTAATTTTATAGTCTTACCTATTTTTTCTTAATGGTTTTAATTTTCATTTTTTTACCTCAATCCTTCTTAATTTTCTACTCTATTAATGTTTATTCCTTAATTCTATATTCAACGGTTCTCTCTTTTACAACGATCCTTTTCACATCTATCTCTTTATATTCTTTCCTCAACAACCTTTTTGATCATTAAAGCTTAATGCCCCTGATGATGGGTGGAGTGTCCACTCGAAACATCCAAATTTTGACACAATTTTTATCTAGAAACTATTCTAACACTATCTCTAATTGTGAAAACCCAAATGCTCTAACACTTATTTGATGATAAAATGCTCAAAATCTTGTAAGGTACTTGGATTTCAAAATAAATCACTAAGAGGTTTTCTCTTTCACTCTTAGTGTTAAATAAGATTGGTAAATAAAATAAAATACAATAAATCTCTGAAACTTATAAATAGAGCTAATTCACTCACATTTGATCAAATTATCACATTTAGTCTTCCCATAGAACTTTTCATGTTGAATGGAATGTGTTTTTGTTATATTGTCTAGTTAAGTCTAAGGCTTAACTAGCCAATGATTACGTAAGTAAATTTTGTAAATATAGTTTGTGTGGAGTGTGTGGTAGACTTCTAATTATATATATATCAAACAATCATCATCAATAATCTCGAGCATTTGGCTAATTCCATGCAAGCATGTGCATTCAAATCTCCCTAGGTGAGGTACACTAGTCTATGTTAACAAGTGTACTTGTGATGCCATCCACGAATGTAGATAAACATCCTTTGGGTTTCCTCATGAGTTTTTACACACACACACACACACACATGTTTTCCAAGGGAGGGCTATGATTCCATTGGAGGGGAAGAGGAAAGAAAGGATATGAGGAAGTAATCTTATATTGCCAAGTATTAATATAAGAACACATTTTCCATAATTTGCCTTAAATGAGATCATCTACCTTCTTAGACTTAAGAATTCAATCATGAATGCATGTATAGGTTGGTGAAAAAGTCTACCTCATGTAATTGTGAGACCATCCTAGACAAAGTATAATCATTTTAGGAAAGTATGAAGAGCCATTCATTCTCATTCCTCATGGGAAATCATTCTCTCATGGCCATGGTCATTCTCATTCACATGATTCTCAGGTTGATTCTCTCTACAAGAGTTCTCATGTTATATTCTCCATTGATTATTCATCATCCAAATATCGAAATGACCAAATCAACATTGCGAAGAGTGATTTGCAGGTCTTGGATAAGAGACAAATAGGTTGTAGATGATCATAAAGGTTGGAAAAGTTAGGCATTGTTCACACCATGTATATTGTTTCTCATTGGTTGCTTGAGAGCCTAAGTATCACCCCGAGGTTATTATTAGAAGATAAATAATAGTTTGGTTTCTTTCTATCTACAATGAAGAGAAACATAGGTTTCTAAGGGACAATTGAGCAAATAAATGAAAGATTGTCTCTTGTGTTGTGTAGGGAAATTGAAGAGAGTGCCATGACTAAATGATGGTTGGATGAGATGCTTGGACTTCTTTGTAGTGAGAATATTCACTGATCCATGAGAGAAATTAGGTTTGGTTGAGTAAATTGTAAGCCTATAGATTGGTTCCTTCACATTGGTGGCCTCATAACTTGAATTAGGGGGGGAATATGCACTATATACCTATGCTTCAGTCGAAAATGGCTCGTACACAACCAATTTCTTCGACCAACTCTAGTTAAAAGATAAGTATTATATCTCTTTTATAAATATGCATTTGAAAATTCCATTTTTATGTTATAGAAATGCATTGTTCATGTTGTGTATGTGATGTGCTTAATTATGAATATAGGCAAGGATGCAATAGATTTTAAGTGTCATGTCTTTAGTTATTCTGCTACAATTTATTAATTGCATGCATGCATGCTCAAATCATTCTAGGCCTATATGGAAAACCATATCTTTGTTTATCTTATGGTGAATTAGTTATTCAATGGGTTATGAGTGGCTTCTCATTCCATGGCTAGAAGTGCATGGAAGGGGATCATGTTACAAAAAGACTCGGGAAGGAAAAGGGAGACGAAACAAAAGGGAAATATTCGTTTTTTCCAATAATTTCATGCAAAGAAATAACTTACATTGTGAACATTGTAAGAAGGATGATAATGACAAGGACCACTATTGGAAATTGCATCCAAAACTTATTTCCAAGATCCGACTAGAAAGAAATCCTTGAAAGTTCAAAAATTTGAAGGTAAAGAGATTGAATGAGAATCAAATGTTGATGATATAGCTTCATTGATGGTTATTGACATCAAAAAGGGTGAGATTGTTGAGAAGAAAGTCCTAACTAGAGTGAGAAAATCGATTTATGTTTCTAAGTAAAGGTAATTAGACAAAGTAAGGGAAAGGTTGTTCTATGTAAAGATGAAAATCAAGAAGACAACCATAACAACTATCTTTGATTCTGGTAGTTAGAAGAACTTAATTTCTAAGACAATGGTAAAGAAGTTAGGATTGAAGATGTCTACTCATCTAGATCCTTATTTTTTGACATGGTTACATAAGGATACATAGCTACAAGTCACTAATAATGTAAGTTGAAATTTTGTATTTCAAATAAATTTCCGATGAGTTAGAGTGTGATGTTGTGCCCTTATATGCATGTGAAATTGTAATTGGGAGCCCTTACTCATGGGATATAGATTTTATCTTCTTGAGAAGAGATAAGTGGAGTTCGATAAGGAAGGACAATCCTACCTTATCAATAGCTATAAGGAAGACAATATCCTTAATTTATGTTAATTGGGATAATAGGTTAACTAATAGTAGTAAGAAATTTGTAATGTCGATTCTAAGACTCCAAGGAGTTGATATTGTAGTCAACTAAAAAATATTGATTTTTTCTTAAATATGAGGTTTTTTTGCAGAACCAAATGGGTTGCTACCTACAAGGCCAATTTAGAATGATATTTAGTTGCTACTAGAGTCACCATTACCAAATCTTGGTCTATACCAAACTTCTTTTGTGAAGACTTGTAACATACCTAATCTCCTTTGTGCCTAATTGAGAATACATGGCACTAAAGTTTTTCCTCCGCTAGTTCAACAATTAGCTATGATACCACTTTGTCATGTCCATGTTAGTTAAATCATTAGAGAAGATTCTATGTGTGTTTGTTCGTCTCTCTCTCTCTGTATACATACAAACTTCTTTTGTGAAGACTTGTAACATACCTAGTCTCCTTTGTGCCTAATTGAGAATACATGGCACTAAAGTTTTTCCTCCGCTAGTTCAACAATTAGATATGATACCACTTTGTCATGTCCATGTTAGTTAAATCATTAGAGAAGATTCTATGTGTGTTTGTTCGTCTCTCTCTGAGTCATAACCAATCCTCCCTTACATTATCCACTCATAACTCAACTAATATTTAAGTACTAGACCATTGTAGTCAATTGAATTCCTAGATACACATAATTCTTATGCATTCCATAAATCCTATCTACAACCAAACAAACATCACAAATGAATCCCCATATTGTAATCTTAATTGCAAACTATAAGAATTTAGAGATTCTCACCTAGTTATTAAAACTACAATTTCTTAATGATCAAATATAATACTCCAATCATAATATCCATTTGGGAGAGATATGGTGATACGATTCATTATGTCCATTAATAATAACAATCCAATCTTGGATATCATTCCCACAAGAGTTGAAAAATATGATTATACCTTTGTTTTATCTACAAAAGATTTCAAAATAAGAATTATGCACATAGACTATTATATGCACAATGCCAAAATCAATTTGTTCCATAAACATCTCAGCTAGGCGTATATGCCCAAGAGGGATGGAATTTTATTTTTGCAAGACGTTTTCCATCTAAAGAGATTTGCCCAAGGAAAATACCCAACAAGGCTACAAATTTACATTGGCCAATTTGCTCTTTCATGCACATACTTTTCAACTCATGAGTTACACAAACAAAGGAAATGATTTTCCTTTAGTATTACTATCCCATACAAGAAAAATTGCATTCAAAAGTTACACAACAATATCAACTATTTTCCATTAACATTATTGTCCCATATATGAAAACTTATTGACCCATTTACAATTGTGTAGGATGTACAATTATGGGTAGAAAATTTATGATGCAGGAGCATCACTCCACGTCATCAAGCACTAGCCAATTAGCACACGTTCGATGGAGAGGAGAGGCACAACCCTCTCACTTTTAAATTTCAAATTTTGAAATTGTATTAAATGTTGTAGGGCCGAAGAGCCAAAAGCCATGCATGTGCGCAGGCTTTAGATAAAGGTTGCCTTAAATAGTTGCAAGGCTGAGATCTAGATCCGATTCGGACTAGACAACCATTCAATGTAATTGAATATAAATTAATGAGAGTTGGTGAGGATGGAGGGAAGCACTTAAGGAGCCCCCTTTTGTAAAAAGGATCTTCTTTTGTTTTCATAGGGAGAGTAGAGTAGAGAGGCAGAGAATAATAGAGAGAATAGGGAGAAGAGAGGAGAGCCGAGACTTTGTGGCAGTCCGAGCTTGAACACATTGTAATCAAGCATTCTTGATTAATACAATCATAGCAGTTTTTCCTACATGTTGTTGTTCATGTGTTTGTGAGTTCATGA
Organism: Picea sitchensis; assembly: GCA_010110895.2. Lineage (NCBI taxonomy): Eukaryota > Viridiplantae > Streptophyta > Pinopsida > Pinales > Pinaceae > Picea > Picea sitchensis. The sequence goes on along the minus strand of SNQJ01S0059719.1, from coordinate 82,022 downwards.
ATTATGTGTAGATGTATGTTATATGTGCATTTGCAGGGATATATAGACTTTCCTATCTGAGAGTTCTTTGATTCCAAGTTTGGATTCTTTGTGGTTTCATGCAAGAGTGCATGACAGAGTGCTGCGGTCTCTGAAAACCAGTGCAACAGTGCACTTCTGAATTCTGTGGAATTTCAGACAAAGATGTGCCAGGAGGGCGCACTAGCTAAAGTCATTGACTCAAGGAGGAAGCCTCAAGGTTGTTGAACACCTTGAAGGAGAAACTGTGCAGAGGAGAGCAGAGAGAGGAGAAGCAGAATTGTTGAGAATTCTATAAAGGCTTTGCCAGGAGGGCATTGAGCAAATGCACAGGATGAATTGAGGAGAGCTCTATTTTGAGTTTGGTGAGAAGATAGAGTCACTGAGGATTCTGGAGAACTCTGCCAGGTGGGCATTGAGTTGGTGCAAGTGTGCACAGAAGGAACTCTTGTTTGAGTTCAGAGAGAAGAGAAGTGTCATAGGAGGAGACACTCACAGGGTTACTGAACACCCTACAGGCGCAACAAAGCATGCTTGAGAAGGAAGTTGCCAGAGGGCACTTACATCCCTTCAATGAGAGAAAGGGACAGAGACACTTTGAAGTTAGAGCCACAGATAAGCTCAGAAGAGATAGCACCATTTCATGCAAAGGTCCTGCAAGAGGTTGCAGAGTTCGAAGGAACATTTGAGGTTAAGAGAAATAAAGCTCAGCAAGGAGGATTTGAGCAAAAGGTCATCAGGAGGACACCGGATATTCCTTTGAGGACACAGAAGGGCGAGTCCCCTAGAGGCTCGGTTAAATAAAGCTCAGGAAGGATAGTGCCTTAGCACACTGAGTAAAAACAGAGTGAGAAGAAGGTCGAGAAACCCTTTGAGGTTTCACAGCTGACAAAGCTCAGGAGGGATAACGTTCCTAGAATGCAGGCAATATCCAAAGGAATTGAGCTCGCAGAGGAAGCAAAGGTCGGGGCCTTTGAAACTTCATAAAATCTCCCAAGGGGAGGGAGGAAGTTCTCAAGCTCAGGAGGGGGCACATCTATCGTTAGATTAGTTGGAGAGATGAGATCTGGACCATCGAGTTTCACGTCCAGACAACAAGAGGAAAGTGCACAAGGAAGAGAAACAGATCTGACTGTCAGATCTAGTGTAAAGGACTGATAGTCGTCAGATCCAGAGGAAGGCGCATAGAGTTTAACCTCTGGGAGGTCACACAGGAGAAGAGCTGAAACAGACGGTGGAGACGCTTCATGGATAAGTGCCGAAAATCTCGTGGACCATCGGATCGCACATATCTGTGAGAAGGTTAAGGCTGAGTGTCTTTTAGCATTTCGACATTTCGACATTTCGGGGTTCGACATTTCAGAAATTTCGATGACAAGGAGCTGGGGCACTTAGCATTGAAAACCTCGAAGTCACGAAACACGACGTGTTCTTGCAGCAGGGCATGGTCACGGAGGAAGCAGCCACATGGATCGAGGTTTGGTCAGGGGTTAATCGCCATTGAGCCCAGTTGGCATTTCATCATTTCAGAATTCGGGGATTAGAGTGACGAGTGATTTTGGAATCACTGCATCGTGAACTCCCAGTTCACGAAACTTCGAAAGGATCTCGACTGTTTGATCAAACTCATCGAGAGTCGTTGG
>SNQJ01S0059719.1:67607-77743 GCA_010110895.2 Picea sitchensis | reverse complement strand
AACTATTTAAGGCAACCTTTATCTAAAGCCTGCACACATGCATGGCTTTTGGCTCTTCGGCCCTACAACATTTAATACAATTTCAAAATTTGAAATTTGAAAGTGAGAGGGCTGCGCCTCTCCTCTCCATCGAACGTGTGCTGGTTGGCTGGTGCTTGATGACATGGAGTGATGCTCCTGCATCAATTTACACATACATTGCTTTCCCATATACACAAAATTTAACTCTAGAGTGTTCAAAGACAAATTCTCAATTGCAATTACTCCTCTATTTTAGAATTTGACTTAGAAAATTTGCCCAACAATAATAACAATTTTCCATTGGCAAATGCTCTTCTTTATAAAAGAACTTAACTTAGAAAATTTTCCCAACAAGGATAGACAATTTGTTTTTATATGAAATCAATTCAAGCATTCAACAAAAAACATTGAACACTCTATTTTACATTCCCAAATGATTCCCACAACAAATGAAAACATTCATCTCATTTCAACCATTGAAACATTTCTACAAACACTTTGTAGGTATATATTTTATAATAGCCATTGACACATTTCTACAAACACTGTGCAAACATACATTTTATTACAACCATTGAAACTTTTCTACAAACATTGTGCATACATACGTTTTATTACAACCATTGACACTTTTCTACAAACACTTTGCAAACATGCATTTTATTTCAGCCACTGACACCTTTCTACAAACACTTTGCATGCATACATTTTATTTCATCCATCGACACATTTCTACAAACAATTTGCAGTCATACATTTTATTACAACTGATATAGACCAACACACATCAAGATGCATATAAATGGAGTAGCCAATACCAATAGGCATGATTTGATAATCATATTCAATGTTTGAATTTTCAGAGGACTAAAATGTTCTCTATTATGTGAAACCAAGAATTTAAATCACTAATTGATCTCAAGAACCATGTTAACGCTTCCATAACAAATTTAGTGAAAATGTAGGCCATACAATCCAGTGCATGAATCGTAATCAACAAAGGGTATTCCTTGATACACCCAAGAAGTATATAAAATCTTTAAATGAGATTCTTTAACAATGCATAACCCTTAAATCACATGGGAAGTTCAAAAAGATATCAAGATGATTAGTTTAACCAAGAGTACTTCTTGATCACACATAAATTTTCCAAAACTCAAATATAAAACACTTCTTGATGTCTTCATCCTCTCTCTCTCTCTCTCTCTATATATATATATATAAGAATTTTAGAATAAAGATGATAGACTTATCTATTGAATGTTACAGACCAACCAACTAATTGAAGTAGATAGATTTTCCACCTAACCTTAGGCTCTGTTGCACTTGACATTTCTACAATAGGCCAATCCCTATCCAGGCTATGATACCACTAGGGCGAAGAAGTATTAAAATAAAAACTTAAGAAAAATATTTATCTTAGGTAAGAGAGTTTCTCAACCAAGTATCTTGCTGTAAGGATTTCTAAAGACTGAGTAGCTCCCTGGCACCCATAATACCTACACATACAACACAATGATATATTCTTTCTTTGCTCACAACTACATTTGAACCCAAAATTTGACGACTTCTTCCAACGCCACCCAAAAAATTGGCCTTGTCTTTGGATTTTACCTTTAAAAATTGTAATTTTCTTGTTTTTTTTTCGAATTGTCCCCGACTGACGTTGGATATTCAACTAATAAGGCATTGTCATCGTTTTTTCTACTTCTAGGCATCGGATATTCTACGACAATGGATGATGTAGATGTGGACTTGAATTGTATGAGGTATACCTTTATATATATATATATATATAATATTAATAGAATTATTGACTTGTATTGGTATATTATTGTATAAATTAGTGTTCAAGTTTAATTATGCCATTTTCTAGTATGTCGGTATATGTTGTAGGAGATGTCTCTTAATTATGAGAAAAAACACATTCATTTATTTTATAGTACATAGATTTTGTTGGGTTTTGGGGAATTGAGAGTGACGTGCGGGGGCAGATGAGCTTCCACCTTCACGTGGTTGGCCTCGTTCAGTGGATAATATTAAACAATTCTTGAAACAAAGAGAAGCTCGGTAAGGTTAATGCACAACTATGCTTATTTCACCTAGTTTTTTATTATATAATATTTAATAACTCAAAAATAAGGCGTGCATGTTCATGTACTTGAAACCGGCGCATATAAATGACATGTGAATGGGGCCAACGTTGACATTTTTTCAATTTTTGCTTGTATGGAATGAAATTTGACATGGTTAGACTAGACACATGCATTGACAGTATGGAGGGTTTCCGGACTCAAACATGACTCGCACAAACAATTCGATAATCAAACAACAAGCCTATAAAATAATCAATGTGAATGGGACCAATGTTGAAATTTTTTCAATTTGTGCTTGTATGGAATGAAATTTGACATGGTTAGACTAGATTCATGCATTGATGGTATGGGAGGGTTTTTGGACTCAAACATGACTCACACAAACAATTCGACAATCAAGCAACAAACCTATAGAATAATTAATGCGAATGGGGCCAATGCTGATTTTTTTTCAATTTGTGCTTGTATGGACTGAAATTTGACATGCTAGGACAAGACACATGCATTGATGGTATGGGAGGGTTTCCAAACTCAAACATGACTCAAAAAAACAATTCAACAATCAAATATTCTTTGTTTATTCTATCTAAACCCAAAAATAAGACGTGCCTGCTCATGTACTTGAGCCCGCTTATAATTGACATGTGAATGGGGCCAACATTGAAATTTTTTCAATTTGTGCTTGTATGGAATGAAATTTTACATGGTTAGACTAGACACATACAATGACGTTACGAGAGGGTTTCCAGACTCAAACATGACTCACACAAACAATTTGACAATCAAACAACAATCCTATAAAATAATTAACGTGAAGGACTAGATGAATTAATACATAAATTTGACATCAAATTTCGATATGAATATTCATGAATACTATATGAATATACAAGATAAAATAATATTTGATCAAATCTTTGTTTATTTTATCATAACCCAAAAATAAGACACGCCTTCTCATGTACTTGAAACCAACACATATAAATGACATGTGAATGGGGCCAACATTGAATGTTTTTCAATTTGTGCTTGTATGGAATGAAATTTGACATGGTTAGAGTAGATGCATACATTGATGGTATGGGAGGGTTTCAGGACTCAAACATGACTCGCATAAACAATTCGACAATCAAACAACAAGCCTATAGAATAGTTAATGTGAATGGGGTCAATGTCGAAATTTTTTCAATTTGTGCTTGTATGGACTGCAATTTGACATGGTTAGACTAGATGCATGTAATGATGGTATGGGAGGGTTTATGGACTCAAACATGACCCAATAAAACAATTCAACAACCAAATGTTCTTTGTTTATTCTATCAAAACCCAAAAATAAGGAGTGTCTTCTCATGTACTTGACCCTGCTTATAAGTGACATATGAATGTGGCCAAAGTTGAAATTTTTTCAATTTGTGCTTGTATGGACTTAAATTTGACATGGTTAGACTAGACACATGTAATGATGGTATGGGAGGGTCCATTTCGAAAAAAAAACAACAAGAAAATTACAATTTTTAAAGGTAAAATCCGACGACAAGGCCAATTTTTTGGGTGGCATTGGAGGATGCCGTCAAATTTTGGGTTCAAATGTAGTTGTGAAGGATTCTTAGTTGTGACAATTATTTGAGAAATACCATAGAAGAGCTTCTAAAGAAGGGGTATATACACCCAAGTGTGTCACCTTGGGGTGCCCCACTTTTATTTGAGAAAAAGAAAGACGATACGTTAAGACTTTGCATTGATTTAAGGGAGTTGAACAAAATGATAGTAAATAACAAGTATGCTTTGCGAAGGATAGATGACATGTTTGATCAACTAAGGGGTGCAAGGGTATTTTCCAAGATTCACCTTAGATCGGACTATCACCAAGTGAGAGTAAAAGAGGAAGACATCAACAAGACTTCCTTCAGAACAAGATATGTCCATTACAAGTTCACAATGGTGCCATTCAAGTTGTCAAATGCATCACTTGTCTTCATGTGCTTAATGAATGAAGTTTTCAGAAATTACTTAGATAATTTTGTCGTTGTATTTCTGGATGACATACTTATTTACTCAAAGTCTAAAGAAGAGCACGAGCAACACTTGAGGATGGTGCTACCAGTATTGAGGGATCATCGTCTGTATGAAAAATTGAGGAAGTGCTCATTTTACCAGCGACAGATTCATTATTTGGGTCATATAATTTCCAATGAAGGAATAGTTGTGGATCCAACAAATATAATGGAAATTGAAGAATGGCCAACACCAAGAAATGTCACAGAGGTGAGGTCCTTCATGGGACTGGCAGGTTATTACAAAGGTTTATTGAAGTCTTCTCACAAATTGTGCACCCAATTACATCCTTGCAAAAGAAAGGTGTGTGATTTGAATGGACTCCAGATTGTGCAAGGAGTTTTCAACACCTGAAAATTTCGTTGATTAGTGTGCCAATACTAAGAATTGCTGATCTAGATGAAGACTTCGTCATGTGCACAAATGCATGCAAGGAAGGGTTTGGTGGAGTCCTTAGCTAGAATGGACATGTAATATGTTATGAATCAAGATAGTTAAAAGAGCATGAAACACTCTATGCTACTCATGACTTAGAGTTGGCAACCACAGTGCATGCCTTGAAGATGTGGCGACACTATCTCATGAGTAGAAGATTTGAGTTAAGAACATATCATAGTGGTCTGAAGTATCTATATGGAAAACCAATTTTAAATGCCAAACAAAGCAGGTGGTTAGAGTTCCTCAGTGGGTATGACTTTGACATAAATCATATTAGAGGAAAGCAGAATAAGGTGGTTGACACACTCGACAAGAGGGTGCATGAGATGCATGCTACAATTGTTAGCATGTACTAGTCAGATTTGTGTGACAAAATTTTAGAAGTTGTCAAATCATATCCGTGATATAGGAACATAAAGGCGGATTTACAACAAGGTGTGTCGCAATAGAAATTAGAAGGTTATGAGCAAAGAGAGGACAAAATCCCCATGTATAGATGCAAAGTCTATGTGCCAAATGATCAGGAAATGAATAGCTTGATATTGTTAGAGATTCATAAGGTTACTTATGCAGGAAATTCAGGCTGCCAAAAGACAATTGTTGCAGTAAAAAACCAATACTATTGGTCGGGTATGAAAAAGGAAGTTGCTAATTTCATTTCTAGATGCCTTGAATGTCAAAAGGTCAAAGTTGAGAAAAAACATCCAACTGGTTTACTACAACCATTTCTCATTCCTGAGTGGAAGTGGGAAGTTATAACGATGGATTTCATTACAAATTTTCCTAGGACTACCAAGCAACATGATTATATTGTGGTAGTGGTGGACAAGCTTACTAAAGTTTCCCATTTACTCCAGTGAAGTCAACACACAAGGCGACCAACATTATTGAAATATTCATGAGAGAAGTTGCTAAATTGCATGGTGTTCCTAGGACAATTGTGTCTAACAAAGATCCAAAGTTCACGTCAAACTTTTGGAAAGGGTTATTCAAAGGATTTGGAACAAATCTGAACTTTAGCACAACATATCACCCAAAATCATATGGACAAACAAAGAGGGTAAATTAGGTAATAGAAGATATGCTAAGAATGTATGTGATGGATAAACCATCAAATTGGGAAGACTACTTACACTTGGTAGAGTTTTCTTATAAAAATGGATATCGAGCATCTTTAAAGATGAGTCCATTTGAAGTTTTGTATGGTAGAAAGTGCAACACACCTGTGATTTGGGATAATCCAATGGACATAATAGTGGTTTGGTCATATCTACTCAGGGAAATGGAAGAGAAGATGGTAAAAATAAAGAAAAAAAAGTTTCCCAAGATAGAAATAAAATATGCGCAGACAAAGGCAACACTTATAGAGAATTTAAAGTGGGAGACCATGTGTTCCTAAAAGTAAAAGCAAGACAAAGTTCCCTAATGTTGGGGAATTGCTCTAAGCTAGTAGCACACTAATGTGGGCCATTCAAAATCCTAGAGAGGATTGGTACTATCGCATATATGCTGGATCTACCTGCATCCTTGAACATTCATAATGTATTCCATGTTTTCTTTCTTAAAAAGTATGTGCTTGATGCTAATCATGTCATTGATTGGAATGTGATTTAGGTGGAGTAGGAGGTCGACTTTCAAGTTCAACCAGTGCACATATTGGATCAGAAATTCAAGATGCTCTGAAATCACACAATAGGATTGGTAAAGGTCTAATGGACTTGTTACAGTTCTGAGGATGCAACCTGGGAACATCAGGATTCCATGCGTGTGGAGTATCCACCAATTTTTAATTTTTTTTGAAGTTTTGTTGGTACTTATGTAAATAGTGCACTGAGGATAATGCATAAATAAGGGGGAGGGGAATGTAATACCCCTAGGTCGAACCCCAATTGTAAATGTAAATATAAAAGTATATATGTATATAAGTTGGTGATTTTTTTGTATCAAGTCTTGAATTCAGTTTTGTGCGCACATCTCATATTGTAGTGATTGTGTGGGGATTGTGCGTCAAAGAAATAACATGCATATTTCATAGCATATCACACCTATGTAAATGTATGAGGATGGTGCACCAAAGGAAGAGTGCACGCATCCCATAGGTTTGCGCACACTGGATTAAGCATGAGGTTTTGAGGCAAAGAGCCTTTGTATATACGCTTGTATTTTGAGGCTGGTGAGCCTGTATGCAAAATGTCAGTGCGCATGTATTGTAAATGTAATCAACCACAAGTTGTTAATGTAATCACATCACTGCACTCAAACTCAACTCAGACGAAAAAGAGACGGGGGGCTAAACTTCATGGAAAAGGGAAAAAGGGGGGAAACTTAAGTCAAGGGAATATTTTATTAATATTTTGAGAGTTTATGGATATTAATTTATCCTAAGTTCTAGAGGGATGGGAATGAGTCACCAAGTGGCTAAAATATATTCTTGAAGGTGACAAGTTTCTAGTTATGACCATGCAAATATATTATTGAGCCATAGTGCATTTGAGGGGGAATTATTCATTATTCTGTTCATCTTTCAGTTGAGAGCACCGTTGGGAGAAACTATATTTGGTTGTAAATACTATTATTGTTGAATGGGGGTGATTAGGAAATCTTGTGAATTGTCGAAGAAGTGGGTTTTCAGGTCTATGGTCGAAGAGGCGGGCTRTTAGGTCCGTGGTTGAAGAGGCAGGTTTTCAAGCCCATAAGAATTTCTCTCCGGGTGAGAGATTTGTTGTGTAGAAGAGGCAGGTTGTCAAGCCCATGAGAATTCTCTCCAGGTGAGAGATTTGTTGTGAATTGTTCCCTGGTGTACTAGGCATTAGATACATGGCTCTGAGACTTCTTGTCCAGCCTGTTGTTGAAGCCCTGGAAGGGAAGTGGGGAATACGAAGGATTGTTGAGTAGAGAAGGGGCACACTTCCTTGGGTGGGACATACATGTGGGGAATGAGAGACTGTATACTAGTTGTCACAGTGGGCACCTCGGACTAAGAAATTCTGTTGATTATCAGACCCTAATATGTCATAAGGAACCCTTTTTCCTATGGATTTTATGCCCCAGCTTGGGGGTGACATGTTGCTGAAATATTATGAGCAACAAAGTTTATGGCTAGGAGGAACATATGAGCTATGCACGCATTTGGTGACTCTTCATAAAGATAAGTGTCTCCTATGAAATTATTCCAATTACTATGTGCTTGTTGTTATTTTCTATGGGTTTATTTTCCTGTACGAAACTGCATATGAACATTATGGTTAGTTCTGTGTAATGATACTGCATATATGAGTTCATTTTCCCGCATATATGTGACATATGTGGGAAATGATGGTTATAAGTGTTTCCTGTTATTGATATGCATGGATTAGTCCACATAACATAGTTGCACATATGAAGTATAACAATTGTTACGTATCTTTGTTAGTCAAATTCTTTGGTAAGGTTATTAGATACCAATGCAGGGTATAATTCATCGTGCACGCAGTGAAGTAGTACACGCACACAAAGGTGGTAGAATCCAAGTGCAACATCAGATTGAATGCATTCATAGTAGTGTTATGTGTGTAGAATAATTGTGCACACAACAAAATATAAGTGCTTTGAAGGGTTATGTGCACAACATATTTTGGTTACTTATTCCGCTGCTATAATTGTTTTAAAACAGGTTTATCCGTGGGGAGAGACCCAACTTGGTTTTTGGCGCAACACCTTAATGATTGTGTGCATATATTCTGATATTACTTGTAATAGGGAGTGGTGTAAGTGGTATCCTTGCACTAATATGTTGAAGTAGCTTTGTCCAACAGTGATTCTGGTCGCTACAGATTGACATAAGAGTGATAGATGTTGAGGTTTGTGGTGACATGGCCCAACAGGGAGGGATGAGGACGTTACAGGTGATATGTATGAGAAGAATGTGGTAGGCTATTTCAATGAAGAAGATAAATTAATGATGCAAAGTATGGAATTGAAGAAGAGGAGATTATTGGAATGGAGAGAGTTTGAGTGGAAGATGAAAAGTAGGGTTGTGTGGCTGGAGATGGGGGACGAGAACACAAAGTTTTTTCATAATTTTTCTAACCATGGGAAAAGTATAGATACTATTTGGGAAATGCAGGATGTAGTAGGAAATTTAGTGACAAATTTCTTAGAGTTAGAAAATTTAGGGGTCTCACACTTTAAGACTATATATAAAGAGCCAAATAGGGTAAACATAGCAAATTCTTAAGATAACTTCCTATCTTCCTAGATTTGTTTGAAAATAAAACAATCAAATGATGTAGGAGGAATCTTCAAAGGCAAAGTTGAAATCAGTTTTATCTTCATTCAAGAAGGATAAAAGTTTGGGGCCTGATGGATAGACTATAAATATATTTATTGGTTTCTATGATTTAGTGGAAAAGGATATGCTCATAGTGATTGAGGAAATCAATAAATTTGGAAAGGTATTGAGGGCCATTAAGTCTACTTTTTAGCCTTGTCCAAGATAAATATAAGCCTACAATTTTCGATGAGTTTAGGCCTATATCCTTGTGTAAATGTGTCTACAAGATTATTGCTAATATCTTGGTAGTAAGAGTAATTTTTTTTTCTAAAACTATCTCTTATGAGCAATTTCAAATTCTAGTTGGAAGGCAAATATTTGAGGACATAAGAGAAACTCAAGAGAGGTTTCATCCCATTGCGAAAAAAAAATCTTCCTACTATGGTGTTGAAACTATACTTATCCAAAGCATATGATTGTGTGAGTTGATTATATTTGAGATTGAATGATTTTGCATGTGGTTTTCAATCTTCTTGTAGTGACATGGATTACAAATTATATTACCTCTATTTATTTTATTATCCTTATGTATGTCTCTCCTTCCAACTTCTTCAATCCATCTAGGGGCCTAAGGCAAGGGCATCCCCTTCTCTTTTCTTATTAGTTGTTGAAGCTCTAAGTAGAGATATTATGGAAGCTAAAAGTATAAGGATTATCTTAGTTGTTAGAATTGGTAGGAATGTCTATTTAACACATTTTTTATTTGTTGATAATGTTTTATTACTCTCAAGTGGTAATGAATTTGATGAAGTAAGGAAGCTACTACAAATTTTGAATATTTATGGTACAACTATAGTAATGGAAATAAATGTTCAAAAATCCATAATTTATTTTCATGGTCTAGGCCAAGAAGATGAGCATAGACTGGCAAGGATGTTTCTTTTCAATCTTTTAAACTTCAAAGATGGTTTTAAATACACATGTTTTCTCTTAAATCCAAATGTTCATGGGAAAAAATATTAGGGATGATTGCTTGAAAACATGGAAGCAAGGATAAATAATTGTTGCAACAAATAAATTTTTATGGGAGAGATGTTGACCTTAGTAAATTCAATCTTGGAGGCTATTTCAGGTTTTTGGCATTCAATGGAATAATATACTCCTAAAGGATTTCTAGATAAGATCAAGAAAACTAGTTTTAAATTCCTATGGTCAAAAAAGAAAGAAAGAGAGAACTCCCTTGGTCAAGTGAAGATTATATCTTGGCCAAAGGA
>SNQJ01S0059719.1:23491-50939 GCA_010110895.2 Picea sitchensis | reverse complement strand
AGGTTGATAGCTTGATTCATGGAATGGCTTAAGTGTTAACTCGTGGCTTGGGCTTTGATGACTTTATGTGTTAAGTATTGTGGAGACTAGCATACGACATGTAAACTAGGAGCTAGGAGTTTGGCATAAGTGAATGTAGTTTGGCAAGTGGTTTGGCTTATGGCCTTTAGATTTAGTCTAGGATAAATCCATTAAGAGCATGCTCCTCCTTTAATAAAAATCTCAAATAAAAGAAACTAGGAATACATCAAACTCAAGAATAGATTGTGTAGAGTTCAAATGAGATTTCTAACCATTTATTCACAGATCAAGAGGATGAAGCCAAAAGATTTTTGGGCAAAAGTAATCAATCAGGAGCTTGATGAAAAATATGGAGGTTAAGACACTGGCCAAAAGACTGAAGAAAACGAAAAATCAAGTGAAGAGTGATGAAAACACTCATCAAAATACCAGTGCATTTTGATCGCTAACAGAAGGCTTGCAGAACTTGAACCTCACCAGAATAGCAGAACAGTGTAGACTAGCACTTCACCATGGCAAAGCAATATGACCGTTGGAGGCGTCCTGACCATTAGAATGACGCTCCACAATGGATAGAAATGTAGTTATTTCCAGAAATATCACCATTGGACTGTTGGGACCATGCCATAACGAATGGATTGAGGCATTCCTGCCCGTTGGAGGAATCCATTACGACATTGTCTATTTAATTCATCGAATGTCTCACCCGGGACACTTTTGCAAATTGTGACTATTCAAGCCCACAAAGAACTGATTGTTATCGCACTGTGGTTATTGAGACCTCACCACCCATTTTTCTTACCTTGAGTGTTTGTCCACCTACCCGAGATATTTGATCTCAAGCGTGTATGTGAGGCAAACGTAGTGCAGTAGAGAAGTCTGTGGAGGAGATCCTAATAGACCTTATGGCTGAGAAGGTCATATCCACAGGAGTACAGGTCTCGTTGACGAGAGGATTGCAAGAATCCCCATCGACTGCACGTCGATATTGGCCATCCCGAACTGTGACAGAGAAGATAAGCAAGCACTGCGACGACCTGGCGAATGCGAAGCTCATCCCCTCAGTCTTGACCAACTACATCTCGCCTCTGGCTGGTGTGGTTAGTCGTGACATTGTCCCAAGAGATTTTGAGTACACACTCATCACTACGTACCTCTTGAAGGGAATACACATAGTCGGACCACAACTAGGACTGATCCCTGATCTTAAGATCAACGACTTTAACCTTGGAGACATGAAGAATTATGCGCTACTCGCACTGCATAAGTACTTGACAAAGACAATGAGTAAGAAGCCAAAGATAGTCCCCCAACCATGGATTAAGGAGATCGCGAGGTCCATCATCCTTAACGTGATGAAGATACCCAACTTCAGAAGACATCAGGAGGTTAACGTGTGTGTTAAGCTCCTCCTGTAATGCTACCATGGAGGTTACCTCTAGTTGGATAGACACATGATTGTGGATCTGACATTGATCCACATGATCATTGGATTAAGCATGCAGGGACCGGAACTTAAGAAATTCTACCCAGGGAAGGCTGTAGATCGCACCCTGGCATAGAAAATAAAGGAAACCTACGACGATGTGGAGAAGGGAAAGCGGGGCTACAAGGTAGCCTCCATCCAAGATGGTGCAGTGTGCCTAGCTTGCCAGTTGATCACTAGTAAGCTCGTCAGGAAGAACAGACCAACGTAAGTCATGGGGTTCATCGTCGACCTCGCAGGAAAGTGCGTTGAAGGGATGAAGATGAATTGGGCAAGCTACCTCGTCAACCAGTTGGAGTAGTATTGCTGCGAAGTGCAGGACCAGGGCTACGAGTTTCACTTTAGCTAGTTGCTGATTCTCATTGCATTTGTCACTTGGTAGATGCTAGAGGGAGCGACCTTCCCTGATGTCGAGCCGTTCAAACCACTGGCTGCGAGGTTCACCACCTTGTGGTATTCAAGCGATATGGCGAAGCAATGGAAATCTAACTTTGTCTTCCACACTTACTACCTACAACTCATGCGAGCCATTGAGTCATTCCCYCGAATGACTCCGAATACCTTGCATACTTACGGGCCCATARTGAAGTTCTGTGYAGACAGACACTTCATTTACATCACTGCGTGTAGGGATGAAAGCAAGGAGGAGCTATAGTCATGTTATAAATTAATTGATGAAGACATGGAGGAGATAACCAAGGAATGGCAGGCTGAATTCCTTGTACTAGTCGAGCAAACAAWGCTCTCCAAACCCGATATCATCRAAATTCCTGTGGTCACCCGAGAAGAATATGWTGGACCGAGAAACACTAAGAAGAAGAAGAAGAAGAATAAGGAAGAGGTGTAGAAAATAAACAATGCATCGAAGGAAATTGCATCTGATTCACCTGGAGGAGGAGGAGGTGATGAAGTAAACCAAGAGGAGGAAGGGGAAGAAGACAAGCAGGAAAAGGGCGAAGTGACACCACCTAAGGATCCCTTTACAGAGGTTGAGAMATCAAAGAAAAGGAAGGTTTCTCCAAAGAAACCCTCAGTGCAAAATAATTCATGAGCCAATAAGCCTCAGTCACAGACTGTGCTCATAGTGGATGATATCGACCTCATCATCACAGCCGTAGCAGATACTTCGAAGGATATTTTGCAACGAAACGAAGCAAAGCAAGAGACAATGTATGACAGGATCAAAGAAGAGCTGAAATGGGTACACCAAGCCCTCTATTCAAGTCACGCAGTGTCTACTGCGCTGTCGTCACCATGAGGTATAGATGTGGGAGATGAACCTACCCAAATACATAGATTAGCAAATGCGACAGAGGCTCGCCTTCGACGAGTACAAGAAGAAAAAGAATAGGTCACAGAGGCCTTGAAGCAAGCAAAGGAGGAAGCCCTAGAGCAACGTCGGGTTGCTGAGCAAGAGAAATATGACCTTCGAGCGAATTTTGAAGAGGACAACGAGCATATCCAGAGAGAGAAAGATCAGCTGCTCGCAGAGCATATTGGAGTTAGAGAAGCAGTCACTAGATCACTTTGCTCTGTGCCGAGATTGGCACAGATGGAAGAAGAGACAGCTGAGAGACAAGTGGGGAAGCTCGCTGAAGCCATTCAGCAGCTTCAAGCAAGAGTAGCAGAGCTAGAACTACAAGCAGTGTCGAGCACTCCATAGGAAGTGCGAGATTAGAGGGAAGAAACTGCTAGGAGCGCAGTCAAAAGAATCAAGGAATTGGCGTTAGAATGCAAGCAACTCAGTAACAGAAGTGCGCAGACCTATGATCGCCTTGTAGAGGACCCATGACTAAGAGCATTGGAAGCACAACTCCAAGAGGCAAAGCAACAAGAATTGATAGTGCAAGTGTAACTGAAACTGCTTTCAGTGGTTGAGAAGATGAAAAGGTCACAGGAGCAGCACACAGTTCAACAGTAGGTCCATGCCATCCATAGTAGAGTCATGGAAGTGACCCAGAGACTCTAGCCGGTACAGGACAAAGCCTGTACACTTTTTGAGGATATCGAGGGACAAGGTGCACAACTAGAACAAGTGGTCACTACAGTGGAACAACACTTAGAAGGGCCTGTCACCGAGAAATTCATTCAAGAGTTCACCGAGCAGGAGGCTCTAGTGAAGCAGGAAGTCGAGGTAGCTCGAGCCAAGCTTGAGGCCTTCGAAGCAAAGTTGCCCAGATCAGAGTGACTCGGGACGAGTCACAAGTGAGTGTTGGGGGCTTGTTGGTCCTTGACCATTTTTGGGACTTCGACAGGTTGGTCGAAGACGGAGCGCCCATGTGAAGCAGAGATCATGGGATCTTGCCCCCTTTTGTGGGATTTTTGGGTTTTAGGGTTTATGTAACGGGTATGGGATGTCGGCCCATGGGTTTTACCCATGTTTAGGCCCCTTTTATAATGTATAAATAAGTAGATAGGACTTAGAGTGAAGTAAGGATGAAATAGATATAAGTTGGCTTTGTGCAAGATGTGTAAAGGTTGCTAAGTGCGAATAATTGTGAAGGCTTCATGCATACTATGTGTTGAGAACTTGCAGAGCTAAGTGCAAGTGATTGTAAAAAGGCTTTATGTTGTGCCAAGCTCGAGGAAGGAGGATCTGGCGATGTGTGCATAGATCTCCTGTCCTATGCAGAGTTGGATTTGGGTCTTTGTGCATGTAAGGATATTGGAAGAAGCTAATAAAGAAGAAGAAGAGTTGGTGGACGTAGCCCCACACTGGAGTGAATCACATATATCCTGTGTCATTGTGCTTTGTGCTATATTGTTCTTGTATTTTCTTAGTGCACTGTTATGATAGATAGATCTATGAATGCTTAGTGCTTATGATGTGAATGAATGCTATATCTGCTTTGATGCTATGTGCTGAGTGGTTAGATGTGCTTAGATCTTGATGAATACTACGTTGTTATGTAATTACGGTTTTAACCCGCTATGTGAATAAATGTTAAAGACTAATGAATGTTAATTTCTAAGTGCTCTGTTAAGTATTGTGATCATAGATCCGTGTCCCAACTAGGTTGTATACACTTGAGTCCTGCAAGCCCCCCTGCCTCTACCTCGGGTGAGACTTCATCTGCTTCGTAGGTGTTGCCGAAAGGGTTGGTAGTTAGGGTTTTGTTGGTGCATTGTTGAAGCATTGAACCCTGGGTCTACCCTTGTGCCAACAAGGTGCCTCCCAACATTGCAACAAACTTCCTAGATAATATTATTCCCCACACATCTAGGACATCCACCACCATGATATCCATGTGGATCACTCTCTCGGGGTATCTTTCAAGGCATACTTCAACATTCTCAACTACCCCATGAGTGGGTATGGATCTGGACTCAAATCCACATACATTGCTATAAGGTTGTGTGACCTTTAGGCCCAATTTTTCCATGACCTTCAAAGACATCATGTTAACACCTGCCCCTAAATCAAGCATATAATTGTCAAGGCATTTCTTATTGATCAATAAGGTCATAAAGAAAGGTGGATGTCCATCATACTGAACCATAAAGTGATCTTCTTGTAACATAATAGGAGGGTCCATTGGTCCATCTGAGCCTTTGAAAAAAATTTCGAACATTTCCTTAACAAATGGGACCTTGATGATTTCTCTCAAGGGAATGGTCACGTGCATTTTTGCTAATGCACCCTCAAAATCAAAGTTCAAATCTACTTTGTCGGTCTTGGGAGGATTCTTAGGAAGAAGAATGTTCATGGGTGGAGGTCTTGTTTGTGAAATTGTAGGACCAGTAGAGAGAGGTTGGTTCATTCTTTTTTGCCTAATATATACTTGGAATTCTTACTTCTTCAAATTTTCTCTTGATTATTGGTCAATGTTATTTATCACCTCCATCCTAGCCTTCCAGGCTACTTCCTTTATGCCTTCTTGATGTTCTTCAATAGGGAGGATTTTCAATGGTATGGTTAACAATGTTTACTTAGTCATGATCACCATTGTTGAAAGGACACTCATGCTTCCAATGTGACTCACTGCATTGTAAGCACTAAGTGTTTTCATCTACTACATTTGCAGGGGCTAAAATATTGGGAACCTCCTGATCATTATTTGGTCTAAAAACTTGGTTCCCTTTCTAAAAGTTCCCTTTGTAAGGAACCCTAGGGGCTTGTTGTTGAGTTCTTTCTAAGTTGACAATCCTATTCATCATCCATTCTTGGGTTTTACCATGCCATCTACATTCAGTTGTAACTTTTCCAAGCTAGTGTTAATGTCCGAGGTAGGTTCAACATTGTGGACTATCTTAGGTTTAGCATCCATTCTGACTCTTGGGGTTGGAAAAGGCCGGACTCTAAATGATGAAAGGTTGTCTTCAATCCTTGTAGCTACCTATTGGGCTTTGCAGATTGTCTTAGGGGATTTATCTCTGATGTGATATCCCAACTGTCCTGTAAAGGATTTGGTATAAAGAAAGAGAAGGAAACTATCAGATGGATGATGGCTTACTGGGATCTTTTGTATCAAATTTTCAAATTTGTCATGGAATTCTTTAACGGTTATATTCTATTGTTTCACGAGGTTATTTAGAATTATCAACGACATGTTGGGGTCTTCCTTGACACTCCATCGTTTGAGGAATACTTCCTCCAACCTATCCATTGTTTCAATACTAGCATTAGGGAGCCCATTATACCAGCGTCTAACGCCATCATGGAGGGTAATAGCGAATAATTTCATAGATATATCCTCAACATCATCACTGATGGGATGAAGTTGGAAGAAGGCCCCAAAATTACTCATATGATCCTCGACACTGACTATATCATTTCCAGTGAATTTAGGCAACCACTTCTCATACTTAGGGTGCATTTGCCTAGGGTATCCTGGTATACCTGACATATCTAGCAGTTTGAAGAGCTTGGATTACCATTCATTTTGGTTAGTCGATTGGTTTGGATTAACAGTATGAGTTCCTGCGCTAGACATTGTGTTCAAAGGAAGATTGCCTCCAAATAATGATTTTACTACAAGAGAGTTTTAGGGAGGTTTTATTCTAAAGGAATGGGGAGGGTTGGTATACCTCCCTGAGGTTTGTGGAGTCGCAAGATAGTTTTATTGAAACTATCAAAGGGATGAGGGGATCACCCTCAGTGGATTCACCAAGTAAGCTTTGAAAAGTAAAGGATTTTGAGGAAAGGCTTACCGAAAAGTGTCATGTTTTAGGATAATTGACTCAGTGTTCCCCGACAATGGCACCAAACTGTTATCGCACAATTTGTACTTGTCCAAAAGGGAAAGGCAAGTGGATGGAAAATTGGCATAACAAGAGGTTGTCCTATCACTGTCACCTTAATAAGACACCTCTTTCTATTTATGGGTGAAAGCCCAAGGGAGACGTCCCCGGTGACCTGAGGGTTTGAGAAGGAAAAGGTTGAGGTATCAAGAAAAGTTATCCCCTCTCACAAGTCACATCAATCATAAAGTCCCAAAGTTTTAACAATATGAAGAAATGATATGCTTAAGTGTACTTGCCCAGAACAAGACAACAAGAAAACATTATTTTTGCAAGTACAATTGTTGTTAGTGCTTCATAAAACCTTGGACTTGTCAATGAAAGCAATAAGCTGATATGAGATGAAGAAAACATAAATATATAACAACAATGTATATATGATGATGGCTTCACAATTAATGCCTTAAATAAGCTTCAAAACAACCCAAAATGATAACCTAACAATAGCAATATGCTAGCATTTGTCAGAAGCTAATGAGGAAATGCATAAATCAACTTTAATAATTGCTTTTAGGAGCTTTTACTGCTGTAATATGCAGTTGTAGAATAATTTTGTAACAACAACAAGAATGTTAGTATATTAGTCTAATCTAAGGTTAGGAAAGTGTAAATCCTAACTATTTTTCAGGACTCCAAATAAATAATTGTTTTCTAAAATGTTTTACTGGAATGAATGAATTTAGTTTATAATTTCTTTCATTATTTTCTTATACTACGAATAAAAAACAAAAACATATTAATGATAACATCGTAATGACAACATCAACAACAACATGATAACAACAACATAACAACATATTAATGATAACAACATAATAAAAACAACACAAGGATGACAAACCAGAACTGGTAAAATACATACCTCCACCTGCAGATTTGGTTGATTCAGCCCCTGGTTCACTTGTTCTTGTACTTTCCCAAACTTCCCAACTGAATATTAACCTCCCAACCAACTAGGAACAACCTCTCCAACTCGCTAGCTCCAGTAATCCTTGTGGTTTCCTGCCCCCCTGTGCCCAAAATTCCCAGCAACAACAGTGCCCTGTGAGAGTTCCCCAAAACAATTCTTCCAATTTCCTCCTCCTCTATCTTTCAAAAATTCTAAAAAAAAAATGAGATCCCTCTCCAAGTCCCCTCCTCTCTTCCTTATCCTCCTCTCTCAAATCCCCCCTCATTAATTACTTCACCCACCTTTTAATAATAAAATAATAAAAGACTCAATTAATATATTTTAATAATTAATTAAATTTAAATTAAAAACTATGATAAAAATTAATCAATTTGGGTTGTTACATACACTCACCCTTCAAGAAAATTCATCCCAAAGTTAGAGTAATTTACAATACAAGGGTATCGACACATGATTCATACATCCACATCAAATAAGAAACAACATCAATTTAAAACACTTACGCATACTAGTGTACGTGTGCAAGACATACATGTGTAGCTAGCACATACATGACTCGTACATGTACTAATTAAAATAAATCGGGAAACATATTCCTAAGGTTGTCAAAAAAGTGAGGGATGATCTCATTGTAAGGTCTCGACATCCTCCCAAGTATCATTTCCTGGGCTATACTTGTCTCACTAGACCTTAACTTGGTCTACCAGACGGTTCCTGAGATGTCAGATCCTATGGTCCAATATGCGTAACGGTTCTACCATGAGGGTTCCCGCATCTGATACCTGCAATTCCTTCCAATTCAATTTATGAGATTCGTCAGCAACACAATGACGTAGAAGAGATACATGAAAAACATTATGAGTTTTATGCAAGTGGAGTGGCAGTACGAGACGATAGGCAACGGGTCCAATTCTCTCTTGGACTTTGAACGATCCTATAAATCGAGGCGACAACTTTGTCCCCTTCCCGAACCGAATGGTACTCTTATTAGGCCTGATACAAATGAAAACTTGATCTCCCACTTTATAACTTCAGTTAGTCCTATGTGCATCAACATAAATATTTTTTGTCTATCGTGTGCTTCCTTTAGTCACTGCCTAATATGAATCACTTGTTCCTCCATCTCTTGAATCAATTCTGGACCAACTGTCACTCGGTCTTCTAACCTTTCCCAACTCAAGGGTGTCCTGCATGGCCTTCCATACATAACTTCAAAGGGTGACATTCCAATGGAGCTATGAAAAACATTATTGTAGGTGAACTCTACCAAAGGTAGGTACTTCTCCCAATGCATTTGATTATCCATAACATACATCCTAAGCATTTCTTCCATAACCTGATTTACTCTCTCAGTTTTCCCATTTGTTTCAGGATGATATGATGTGCTTAAGTTCAACTGAGTTCCTAACGTTGACTACAGACTTATCCAAAAGCTAGATGTGAATCAAGAGTTCCTATCTGAAATGATATTCTTGGGTAACCCGTTCAGATGGATGATTTCACTTATAAACATGTGTGCCACATTAGTGACATCATAATTGTCTCTAACCGGAATAAAATGAGCACTCTTGGTCAACTTATCAACTATCACAAGAATTCCATTGTGTCTGTGCGATGTGAGTGGCAATCCCACAACAAAATCCATAGAAATGACTTCCCACTTGGACATAAGAACATCATGCGGTTGTAGGAGACCTGCCGGGTGGTGGTGGTCAGCCTTCACTTGTTGACACTCTAGGAACTTGGCGATGAAATGGACTGCATCACACTTCATGCCTACCCAGAAGAAAATATTCTTCATGTCTGCATACATTTTCTTCACACCCGGATGTGCACAATAAAGTGCTCTATGGGCTTCCTTGAGTATGATGCTTCGAATATCCCCACCTTCGGGGATGTACATCCTTCCCTGATATCTTAATAATCGATCTACTTCCAGGCTATATCCTTCATACTTTGGATCTAATTTCCTTCCACTCTGGAGGGTTGAAGTAACCCTTAAATACCAACTATCTCCAAGAAGTTGCCTCGACACTTGCTCCCTCAAATTAACTTTTAAGGGTACCAAGGAGAAGACACGTGGTCTCCTGCTCAAGGCATCAACGACCACATTCTCCTTTCCCTTGATGTACAAAATTACAAAACCGTACTCACTCATAAACTCACTCCATAACCTCTGGCCGACATTGAGATCCCTTTGAGTGAAGAGATGCTTTAAGCTTTGATGGTCTGTTTCGAGCTCAAAGTTTCGCCCCACTAGATAGTGCCTCCAAAGCTTCAGAGCTAGCATTACAACTTCCAACTCTAAATCATGAGTAGCATAAATCTCCTCATGTTGCTTCAACTTTATTGATGCATGCACTATCACTCCCCCATCCTGCATTAGCACGTCCCCCAATCCTTGCTTCGAGGCATCCGTGCAAACTGTGAAGTCTCTTTCCATATCCGACACTCGTAGAATTGGTGCACTAGTTAGTAACCTCTTAATCTCGATGAATGCAATATCACATTCTTCTGTCCATTCATACCTGACCCCCTTGCGCTGCAAGGTGGTGATGTGTTTCACTATTTTTAGAGAACACTTCCACAAACCTCTGATAATAACCCGCTAGCCCCATGAAGCTTCTAACCTCATGATCATTTTTCGGCCCTAGCCATTCCATAATGGCCTTTACCTTTTCTGGGTCCACAGAGATTCCTTCACTGGAAATGATATGACCTAAATAGTGAATTTCTTTCTGGAAGAAAGAACACTTCGACAACTTGCCATACATTTTTTTCTCTCTAAGGCACGACAACACCACTCGCAAGTGTTCCTCATGTTCTCTTTCATTCTTGGAATATATGAGGATATCATCTAGAAATACCTGTACAAAGTGGTCTAAGTACTTTCGAAATACACCATTCATGAGGCTCATGAATATTGCTGGCGCATTTGTCAAACCAAAAGGTACTACGATCAACTCGTAATGCCCAAACCGAGTTCGAAAGGCAGTTTTAGGAATATCTCCTTCCTTAATCCTTAACTGGTGATACCTTGATCGCATATCAATTTTTGAGAATATTTCTGCTCCTTTCATCTGATCAAAGAGGTCATCTATTCGTGGCATTGGGTACCTATTTTTCATTGTAGAATGGTTCAAGTCCCTGTAATCTATACACAATCGTAAGGAACCATCCTTCTTCTTCAAAAAATTACTAGTGCACCCCAAGGTGAGACACTAGGCCTTATTAGCCCTAATTCAAATAGTTCCTTCAACTTCATTTGCAACTCACAAAGTTCTGGCGCTGTCATTCTATACAAAGTCTTGGAAATTTGCTCCGCACCAGGTTTTATCTCAATGGTAAAATCAAGCTCTCTCTCAGGAGGTAACCCTGGTAACTCTTTTGTAAAAATATCATTAAACTACAAAAATACTGGATACTGATCCAAGGAGGGTCCTTTCCCTTCATTCACTGCTTCCGCTACATAAAATCGACAACCTTTCCTCATTCAACGTTTAACCTTCATTGTCGAGATAAAGCGTAGAGGCACCTTCCTCTGTACACCATGGATCTCTGCTGACCTCCCTTCATCATCAACACAAAGCACCCTCTTCGCGAAACAATCTACCAAAGCTCGATGGGCTTCTAACCAGTCCATTCCAATGATTAGGTCATACGTAACAACCCAAATCTCAACATGTGGATCGATCCCTTCTAGGTAAATTTTCATTGGAACTTGTTGTCAATTGGTTATTGGCATGGAACTTGTTGTCTTGTGTTTCCGAGTAGGGTGTTAATTTCATCCCCACTCTATTTCAAAATTGTGATTCTCCTGAATGTATGAAGAATGTCGTTTATATTCATATTGATTTTTCATTAGTTAGTGCATTGAGCAATACAATTGCTTTTGTGATTTGGATAATGATAAGGAATAATTTAATCTTGCGTCTTGATTTCAATGTTGGAATATTTGTAGTTTGTCACATCTAGTGATTTATTGGTTGATAAAATTCCAACATAAGTGTCGTTCTGATTTATGATAACAATTGGATCTGTACTGGTTTCCTTCTCCATGGTTTGGATTTTAATCTCATCAAATTGTTTCTTGAACTCACGTCATGGACACCCTTCACTTGATAAAACATCATTAGAAGCAACATTTGTTTCTCCACATTTGTCAATAAGTTTTTTATTTTTATTTTTATCTTCTATATTTTCTCATC
This sequence comes from Picea sitchensis, assembly GCA_010110895.2. Classification (NCBI taxonomy): domain Eukaryota; kingdom Viridiplantae; phylum Streptophyta; class Pinopsida; order Pinales; family Pinaceae; genus Picea; species Picea sitchensis. The sequence continues at coordinate 39,073 of SNQJ01S0059719.1, read as the reverse complement.
TTTTAACTTCATAATTTGTGCAAGTAGGATTTGATTATGATTCCTTAGGAAATAATTTTCTTCATCTTTCTCTAATAATTTCTTATTGAATTTCTCCTTGGGATCTTAAATTTGTTGTTATGATACTTGATCATTTGCTTATATTTTCTCACCTCTAGTTTTAAACAATAGATTTTATCATTAAGACACTTAGTTTCTCCTCTACATTTTGTAACTTGTTTCACATCAATTTCAAAAGTATTTCTTTTTTTACAAATTATGAAAAAGTGTCCTTAGTTGCTTCTATCATTAATGCCATATTTAATAGATGATATTGTCCTTCACTAATAATAACCCCTTTCTAAGTGACTGTTCAAACCGCTCAAAAATATGAGGCATATATATATATATATTATCCCTTTCCAGTTTCCTTTATAAATAAAATTTTCACCTCAAATGATATTTTTTGTCAATAAATTAGATAAATTAAATTTCTATTTCTTTTTGACCCTTGGTGCTTATTTTTTTCAATGATTAATATAAATGGATTACATATTTTTTTTTTCACCCTTATGCTTATGTTATCCCCTTTTAACTTATCTCTTGGATGACCTTTATTCAACTTGAAAGACTTTGACCTTTAATCGTCTTCCATGAGTTACCACCCTTATGGAGAGTCATGTCAGGAAACATATTAACCTAGTATAGCTACACAATCCCAAGCGTGTTCCTTTGAATTTAACTAAGAATTACAACAATTCCTCCTTGCGATGAGATTAATTTATGCCTCGCCTCAAACTTAATATGATTTTAAACCTTGAATGGTTGTGCTGTTGCTTTTTGACGACAATAAGGGAAACCTCGAAGGACACGACCATGTGACCCCTATCGAGGGAATCCACCCACTAGACATCAATAAAATTGACTAATAGTGATGATTTTATCCATGATTTTGCAAATTGGAATGACATTGAAGCTTGCGGTGTTTACTGTAATCCTTGTGCCCGGTTAGACTTGTACTACTCATAATTTTTTTTTTAACAAATTATTAAATAATAATAATATATTTTTTTTTATTTAAAAAAAAAAGAAAAACAAAGGGTTTATGCTCACATGCCTTCCCCGCACGTCCCTCATAAACGAACACACCCAAAAATAGGATTTGACCCTTCTAGCTCATTTTCTCTTTCAACATTAGGTTTTAATCTCTTGCTCGAGGGTTTTGAGGGTGCCACCCTAGTTCCATGGACGACCACTTGGAGAGCACAACCAAAACCGTTGCTTCAAGAGCATAGCCACGACCATGGTTGTAAGGCTCACTGCCCTTCCACACCTGTTCAACGACAGCCCGTGGATTCTGGTGGGAACACAACCTGGATCGATTCTTCTTCTTCCTCATCAAAATCCGCTAATGTTGGGTTCGACTTGGTGGCAACTAATGGGGAGAACAAAATCTTGTTCGATGGATGGAAGGTGCATTCAGAGCAAATATTTTCTTGAGATTTCCTTCTTGGCCCTTATGATGAAGGAAGTGGTATTGCGGGGAGCGTAGGGTGCAGTAGCTCTGAACTTCTTTGGGTGAAAAACCCTTCGTCAAACATGAGGAAGTTGTTGCCAATCATGATATGTTCTTTGACACTCTCAACAAGTTCCATTCATCTTTGGGAACCAAATTCATGGTCCCAACTATTGGAGGAAAGGAACTAGATCTGCATCTTCTCTATGTTTAGGTTACATCTCATGGTGGCCTTGATCAGGTAATTAAAGACAAAAAATGGAAGGAAATAACATGTGTATTCAACTTTGTTCCAACTACCACCAGCGCATCATTTTTCCTGCATAAATACTATATGAACCTTCTTCGTTATTATGAACATGTTTACTTCTTTCAAGCACAGGGTCAACTTCCTGCAACTCCTCTGTCTGTTGTAAGTCATGTTCCTTAGTCATCGGATAGTGGATCTTCCCATGCCGGTTTTGATGAAAAACAACCAAAAGTCAAGAAGCGAAAGAGGAAAAGTTTTTCCTTTCCAATTGTTGGAGTTGGTCCCACATCTTCAGTGGATCAACCTGTAACAAGAGTTATTGATGGGAAGTTTGAGCATGGTTACTTTGTAACTATAAATTTGGGTTCAGATATATTAAGAGGAATATTTTATCAGAAACCATCTGAAATTTTAGGGGAACAGTTTGTAGGTGTTTCTTGTTTGCAAGACGACAATATTTTAGATGTCGCGGCTTCAGGGAACAATACTTGCCAGAAGAAGAAAAATGACTGAATTAGAAAGAGGGATCCTAATCATCCAAAACCAAACAAGAGTGGTTATAACTTATTTTTCGTTGAGAAACATGCACGAATGAAGGCATTGCATCTTGATAAGGATAGAGAGATCAACAAAATGATTGGGGATTTGTGGAATAAACTCAATAAAGAGGAAAGAGGGGTTTATCAAGATTTTGGATTGAAGGACAAGGAAAGGGGTTTATCAAGGATTTTGGAGACTGAACCTGGTTTTCATTTTTTGAATTTTTGTAAAGTATATTGTTTCATAGCTGACCTGGTTGAAGCAACCATATAACATGTAACAAGACAAATCAAATTCTAGATGAAGATGTTGCAGACCATGTTGGCACAAAGAAAAAATCCCAGTGTTGTGGGTGGTCAAGCCCAGGTTTCAGTTTTGAAACCGGGCTCTGATACCATGTGTAAATCCTAACTATTTTTCAGGACTCCAAATAAATAAATGTTTTCTAAAATATTTTACTGGAATGATTGAATTTAGTTTATAATTTCTTTCATTATTTTATCATACTAGGAATAAACAAAAACAACAACATATTAATGATAACAACATAATGAAAACAACAACAACATCATGATAACAACAACATAGAAACAATAACAACATAATAACAACAACATAAGGATGACAAACCAGAACTGGTAAAATACATACCTCCACTTGCAGATTTAATTGATTTAGCCCTTGGTTCACTTGTTCTTGTACTTTCCCAAACTGCCCAACTGAATATTAACCTCCCAGCCAACTAGGAACAACCTTTCCGACTCCATAGCTCTAGGAATCCTTGCGGTTTCCAGGCCCCCTGTGCCCAAAATTCCCAGCAACAACAATGCCCTCTGAGAGTTCCCCAAAACAATTCTTCCAATTTCCTCCTCCTCTATCTTTCAGAAATTCTAAAACAAAAATGAGATCCCTCTCCAAGTCCCCTCCTCTCTTCCTTATCCTCCTCTCTCAAATTCCCCCTCATTAATTAATTCACCCACCTTTTAATAATAAAATATTAAAAGACTCATTTAATATGTTTTAATAATTAATTAAATTAAAATTAAAAGCTATGATAAAAATTAATCAATTTGGGTTGTTACAGAAAAGTTAGTAAATAGCTTGAGGTATAAGATTTGAGGGTTGTTCTCATCAATCAATTAAGTATAAGGTCTAGATCAATGTCTTTAGGGCTAATAGAGTCACTTTTTGCAACATCAATCTTGAAGGAAACAAATGATAATATGTGAACTAAGGACAAGAGGGATGATGGTTGAGGTGTTGGTAACCCAAGGCCTCAATCACCAAACCCTAGAAGGAAAATGACTATTAGGAAGTAGGTAACCCTAGGCCCTAGCGGTTTTCCTTCTTCTTTAGCTCAAGCTTGAGGTAAATAAATGCTTGATGAAGCAAATGATGTTAGAGTGCTACAATGGTAGGACTCTAGCATATGCTTCAATGGATAGGTTTTCTAGCAAAATCTAGTAGGTGAATAACTATTGAGATAAGGACAATAACATGTGCTTAATCTCCTAGGGTTTTAAGCTAGCAATTTCATGATCTTAATAAATGCAAAGTAAAATTACTATAACCATTCAAAGGAAAGAAAAATTGTATAATTTCACTTACATTCACCAAGAATAATCTAGCAAATACCCCAGTTGAATACTTTCCACCAAGAAAATGCCAAAAAACACCAAGATAAGCCTCCTCCAAGAGTTGCGCACGACTTAATTTCAACTAATAAGCCTTAAAGAGGCCAAATTTTAGACCTTGCTTGTGTGAGTGAAAGATTCATGTTGAATTACAAGGGACACATCCTTTATTTATACAATCAAAATGACCTTTCATTACAAAATTAGTTAAAAAAGGTCGACATGGCCAATTTACATGAAAAATCCAATTTTACACAAAATTGTCAAATAAAACCCTAATTTTATCTTTTTAGGGTGACATCATGCCCCTCCTAGGGTGACGTTAGCCTCCTTGCTGGAATGATAGCCCTCCAAGTGAAACATTGGGGCCCAAAACCCCTCAGGAACTCCCACATGTGCCAACCAAAGTTGTCCTCAAGATGGATACCTCAACTGGGTGACATCAAGGCTCTGAACGATGACGTCAAGGGCCTTCAAGGGAAAACATCATGGTGGGAGGGAAAGACCCCCCTAGGTGTAGGCCTGCCAAGTTGTCTCTAGTGCAACATTCTCCTCTCTCTCCGGTGCAAGCCTCTGGTATAGGTCTGCCCTTGGCTGGGGTCTCATCATCCATCTGGTGGGATTTTAGACCTATGGAGATCCGATCTAGTCATATCCCCATATGTACCTGTCCGTCAGGCGTGGTCTCGCAAAAACAAAAAGTACGCCCTCCATGGGCTCATAAGTCACAGGAATCATAGCAATGCCAATCACATCTAATAATTAAGTTACCCAAACATGTGCATAAAACCCCCGTTTCCTAGACAAGTGGTCAAAGATGTTATGCTATTCTACAAGCCAGGTTTGGAGAGGGTTTCATGACATCCTATTGGGCTAATTCTTCTTAGATGTGAGATGTTTCCAGATGAAGACCAATCTAGGTCTTGTAAGTGCATGAGATGGTATGGGGATGTTTGGGCAAGGTATGTAGTGATGGTAGGGAAATGTAGGGCTTACCTTTGGGTTCCTCTGAAGAGGGTGAGATGCACCTTGTCATGGATGAAAATGTTTCCTAGCCCATTCAATGCCTTTTTACTTTTTATCTTATTTCTTTTTATTTCAAGAGAATAGCTGGGGGACATTGCCCTGACATGGTGACCAGTGGTGGTAGTGTTACCCACAAGCATTTCACGAAGATGAGAAGGCTGGATCGTGATGAGACCCCCTTTCTCTTGGCTATGCCGCCAAGAGCCACTACCCTGGCATGGTGACCAGATGAATAGTAGTTTCATACTGCTACATGCCCATGGACCTAATAGGATGGCTCGTGATGAGACCCCCTATCCTCCAACTAGGTCTTCAATTTATTTATTTTATGGGTCCCTCCTTTTTCTTACTGAGAAGACTTTTATTGCTTTCTTGGGGATCCTTGAGCGAAGCATCTGAAGGTTTGATTTTTTGGTTTTTATCTTTTGCCAGCTACTTTTACCCTCTAGGCCTTTAGCCCCTTCTTCCCACAAGGCAAGGTACAACCCTTTACTAGCTTGGAAAACCAAATGCCTGAACCAATGTTGGGGAAATATGAGAGGGAAGATGATGAAAATTGATAAGTATGGTAGGAATGGACGATAACCTTTCATAAACCCACCCAGTGGAAACTCACTCCTAAGGGAACCAACTTGCTAGGGAATTCTTTCATCCCCCTAGGTATGGACAAGTCAAAAGGAATAAATTCCAAGCACACATCATGAAGCAAAGGTGAATTAAATGCACATATTCAAATTTTTTGAGAATCAGAGTGAGACATACCATGATACCCGGACTCATTACCTCATGGAGCAAGACCCACTATTGCTTCAGGACCAGGCCGATGGGATGGATGCTGCTGCTGACAGGATGGAGGCACTGAAGAAGAAGGATGGTCCCTCCAGGGCCAGGCTCAAGTCAATATGGCTCTCGGTACTCCATGTCTAGGACCTGTGGACCTCGAGACATAATCTCCTTAGTTATCCCTAGGCTAGGGAATAACAGGCTAAATAAAAATGTAATTACGGGGTTAATGGATTAATGAATATTAATTATCCCTAATGGGGATTAAATAAATGATTAGTAAAGAGCGAGATTCTATTATGATAATGATTAATCAATTTAATAGGCCTATAAGAGCTAGACAAACATCAACCTCTAGTTAGGTGAGTCTTTGTATGCCATGATGATGTGGTGTGCTGGGTGGTAGGGAGCCACGTGGGTGCCACATGGCGGTGAGTGACTATAGTCGATGAAGGCCTAAAGAACTTTGAAAGGCCATAACCTTTGATCCAGAACTCAGATATGGATAAATTTATAGTCGTTGGAAAACCCTTGTCGAACTGAAGATGATGGAATTCTAGTTACAAGGATTCAAGGTGATTGAAAAAAGCAAACATTTTATGCCCCATCCCTTAAAAGGATACTTAGGGGGTTGGGTGTGTGACATGATGACATTAAGGTTACTGCTCATATGTGCTAAACATAAAAATGCAATCTATATTCAAATTTTTTGTGGCTCTTCCTTGGTTGTTAATTAGATTAAGGGAAGTGCCCAAATTCATTATATCTATCTTAGGAAATTGGGAGATAAGCTTATGTGATAGAAAAATCCTTTGAATTTATCTCTTTTATGCATATATATATATATATATATATATAGAGAGAGAGAGAGAGAGAGAGAGAGAGAGAGAGAGAGAGAGAGAGAGAGAGAGTTTTTTTGTGACATTTTATTTGGACAACAAGGTTTCTGGTATCCAATTAGACTATGAAAATTAAAAATGATTCGTTAAGTGGCTTCAAAGGTAAATGTGTTCGTAGAAGGAATATGATGATATGCTGTTTGACATAAGCAAACCAACAAAAGTTTTGTAATGGCGCCTCATGAGACATGCATGCATATCATGTGACCTGCTTATGTGTACTTTAAATCAAATTTAGCGGCCACGTGTCCCCCTTTTCTTGGTTGGCGATGATGGGTTAGGCTGCCTTTATCAATACTTTACATAAATCTCCCTACTTCTTATAATATACTTTGAACTTTAAATTTATTAAGGTGGGGAAAGTGTGCACGACAAATGGGGATGAATAGTGCCCCCAACGTGGGGCAGTATTGCTTTTGAAGAACTTAATTTATAATCCTCGCGAGAGTTGTGACTTCACTAGCATCACCATATTTTTTTGAAATTTATTAAACTTAGGAGAGTGGAGGGAAAGTGGTGTTTGATTAAGGGGATGAATAGTGCGTGGCTAGTGGCTAGTTTTTATTAAACTTAGGAGAGTGGAGGGCAAGTGGTGTTTGATTAAGGGGATGAATAGTGCGTGGCTAGTGGCTAGTTTGTTTAGGCATATTTGTGAACATTGTTATGACCAAATCCACATATAAAAATGTACATACCGATATATAAATGTTGTTGGTTCCATTTATCAATGCTAATATTAATGACATTATTTTCAATAAAAAATTATTATGGATGTTATTTTAAATTATTCTATGATTGTAATATGGTTGGTTGTAATTAGTGATGCATAAATATTTATGAAAGAATCAAATATATTAAAAAAAACCAAATTTTTATTATTATAGATGTTTTTTTTTACAATAACAGATAATGGATTTTTAATTGTAGAAAAACAGTGGCGAAGCCACTGGTGCTGTTACATATGGAATGAGCCAAGCTCGACTAAATGGTTACAAGGCCAGGAGGCTATACTCTTCTACTTGGTGATGGATTTTTAAAGCTAAAAGATTCATTAAATGCGGATGCTTCTATACAAAACGCCTTCCTCGCAGAGTTATTTGCAGAGAGACCCATTCCTGGCCTTTGAACTACTGGCCAAATTTCTTTGGAGCTCCCTTCTTGGACAGGTCCCGCTCCTACTTGCAGTCTTTGTTCAACTGTTCTATTTTCTCTTCCAATTTGCTGACTCTGTCTTCGAATTCTTGCTTTGGATCTTTGAGTTCTTTGCGTAGTTAATCCAACTCCTCTGAAAGCCCGAATTTAGTTGAGGTGATGTCTGCTTCGAGCATTTCTAGCTGCCTTCCTGCATCAATGTCTAGGTTCTGGAGAAAATCCAATTGATTGTACAATAGTTTCTTGAGACGTTGCAAGTCTTCTTCTAGCGATTTCAACCTTTCCTCCGTCGTGGGTTTGCTTCCTGAATTGGACGCCATCGCCTTCCTTGCTTCTCCTGGATTGCTGCAATTGCACGATCGTCTCCTGTCTCTAATCGCTCTGCGTTTGCATGGCTATCTTACTAGCCTTTGTATGCTCTAGGGATGAGAAGGCCCTTCCCTGCTTCTCCTTTTAACTCCAGTTTCCTCTAGATTCGCTGCACCCAATCGATTCGCGCGATCTGGGAAGCATGGGTGTTTTGTTGGAGTGATGGATTTTTCTGGAGTTTCAACGACCAAATGATGGATAAATCCCTCATTTCTGACATTCACCTTGTCTTTGATTGCCTTGGATTCACCCCTGTACATCCGAACATGTAAATTTTTCCCTTGCCAGCTTGCATCCCTGTCATCTCCCGGTCACTTTTCCCCAGGCTCACGGTAGTTCCAATTTGGTTGTGGTTCCATTTATTTGTAAGGTTCCAATGCATGAGAGGGCTCCTTTGTTGGCTTTTGCGTCTACTGATGTGTTCAGACTCCAGAGGACGTGGTATAGCTGATAAGTTTGAAGATTTACAAGCAGGAGCTGGATTTTCTCCAGTATGTGATGGAGTTTTGCATTTTTGACTCTGTTACAGAGGATCAAGGCTTGGATTATTAACCGGGAGTCCCCTATTATAACCAGATCTTGGACGTTGTGTATAATAGATTGATTTATCCCTTGCCAGAGGGCCAATGCTTCTACTTTGTTGTTAGTTTCTATTCCAAATCCCCGGGCAATTCTGAGTTCCGGATGTCCGATGGGGCTTACCAGGACCCCTCCTCCACCTGCCAAACCTGGATTTCCTTTGGAGGCCCCATTAAAGAACAAAATATGCTTATTTTCCTTTCTCTTCCATTCTTCGAAATCTTGCTCCTCCTTCCGAATTTCCCAAGATTCCTGGTGTGAATTGTTGCCTGTTTGCTGCTATTGATCTTGGAGTTTAAATTGTTCAATCTAGTGTTCCTCTTTTGTCTCTAAGGGCCTTGAGTTATTTTCTTTGCAGAAGTAAGGGGCACTCTCTCCAAAATAGGCTTTTATCTTTGTTGCAACTTGAGCTGGGCTACTTTTGGTCTCCCTAAATAACCTGTTATTTCGTTCAAGACAAATCTTCCAGACAATGAATTTTGGGAGAGTTCTCCATAGGGTGGAGATTTGGCCCTTTTTTGCTATCTGGAAGGGACAAAGGGAATTCCAATTTTGGAGCAGGATGGTGGCCTCTTGAGGTAAAATGAGAGTGTTAGGCTGCAGTCCCAGGGCCAACTGCCAGACTTCCTTGGAGTAAACGCAACTTAGGAGCAAATGGTCTTTGGTTTCCTCTTCTTGAAAACAAAGGGGACATCTGTGAGGGCCTTCCCATCCTCTTCTTCTTAGATTTTATCCAGTTAGGATACCTCTATGTGCCATGGTCCATAAAAACATATCTATCTTTGGAATGGACTTGGAAGTCCAGATATTTGGGTCTGGGGGGACGCGAGGGACAACTGATGTGTGTTGATACCCTGTTGCGATAGTGTAAATTCCAGAAAGTGCTCCCCATCTTCTCTTGTCTTTTTTTCTTTCTTTTAGGGGGGATTTACCTTGCAAACAGAACATCAGAGTGTTCCATTCCTCTTCTAACTCTGGGGGTCTGTTAACTATTTCCCACCTTAGCCAAGTTTTGTTCTCATCATTTCCCCAAATTGAGATGTCCCACATACTGCTAAAGTTCTGAGTTCTCATCCACTCTTTAAGCCGGTCAAGATCCTGCCTCGATCCTAGACGTGGATCTCCCATAGTTGAGTCTTCCCAAACATTGATTTCTTTACCATTTCCTGGTATCTAGGTGAGGTGAGGTATAAAGTGTTTCAAAGCCTTCTAGCACAGAGAGAAAATTGGGGATCCTTTCTCCACCAATGCTGGGCGATCTAGGAACTTTTTCCTTGGGCCTCGAAAGTACTTCTTCCATAGCGCTCTTTTACTCCAAGAGGATTTACTGGTGATTAGGTCCCAAAGAATCTTTGCACCTAATGCTAAATTTTGAGTGGGGATGTTTTTAAATTGGAGGCCTTCTTCTAAGAAGGGCTTAGTTACTTTTTCCCAGCTTATTAGATGCAATTTTCTCCCTGTCTGCTTTCCTCCTTCCCAGAGGAATCTTCTGAACAACGCTTCGATTTTCTGGATCATGGTAATAGGGGCCAATAACAAGGAGCTTTGGTAGATTAGAATGCTTCCTAGCACTATTTTGATGAGGACCACTTTACCTGCAAGGTTTATCCAACTTTCTCCCCAGGAGTTTATTCTATTTTTTAACTTGTCTATCAGCGGGTTCCATTGTGAAGCCTTTGGCTTGGATTTGAAAATTGGGACTCCCAGGTATTTAAAATCATCCCAGATGGTGCAACCTTCCATTCCCAATACTCTTGAAATATCTAGCATTTCCCTTGGCGTAATGTTCCATCCATAGATCTTGTTTTTAGTTAGGCTTATAACATTGCTAGAGATTTCTGTGTAAACATCTAACTCTTTTTAAAATTTCCTTGCTGTCTACATACTCGTTCCTCCCATCAGTAGCGTGTCATCCACAAATTGGGCATGATTGAGGTCTTTTACCCCTGGGGCTATCCTCAGGCCAAGAAGGTTGTTATGCGTCTGGTGTTGGGTATGTTTTGGGCCGACATATTTTCGCCGGTTTCGGGCCGACATATTTTCGCCGGGCCGACATATTTCCGGGACGACATATTTCCGGGACCACATGATATTAGGTGGTTTTCGGCACATGGTTTTTGCCGATGGTTTTCTATTTCCGGTTAAGGAATTAGGGTTTTGGACTAATCCAGGTCATTGGNTATAATATATGCTGGTTTTCTCGGTTTGGGTTTCCAGGTGAAAAATCTCTGTGTAATGTTTGTATTTGCCATTGTATCTTTTCTGTTCTTTTCTGAATATCAGTTTGCAGTAGATATTGTACAAGGTTAGAATTTACATCTGGCAATGATCCAATTGGAAGCTGAGTACTGAGGCCTGGATGGCATAAAGAAGAGGAGAAAGGGGGCAGCCTTGCCGAAGACCTCTGGAGGCTTGAAAGAACTTAGTTGCACAACCGTTCACTAGCGGGGCTATCCAAGGGGAACCAATGCAAGCTTTTATCCATTTTATATAGGCTGGGGTGGAACACAAATTTTCCATGACCTTGAACATAAATTTATGCCTAACTCTATCAAACGCATTAGCAAGATCGGGCTTTATTATCATACCTTTGTCTTTTCTTCGAATGCTTGAGTGCAGGGCCTATTGAACTAGGATGATGTTGTCCACTATATGTCTTCCTTTTAAAAATCCACCTTGATTTTCCGGGATGATTACAGGGAGAATTTTTTTAATTATGTTGGCTATTATTTTTGTGAGGATTTTGTAACTTGTGTTGCAAAGGGAGATTGGTCGAAACCTTCCAAAATTGACTACTCCTTTTTCTTTTAGAATAAGAGCCAGGAAAGACGAATTTGTTCCTCCTCCTATCTTGCTGCAAATCCGAGATTTCCGGATCAGTTTTGTAAGGTTTGATTTAATTATATCCCAACTGTTTTGATAGAATCTGGCTGTGAAGCCATCTTGCCCTGGAGCTTTGTCTAGGTTCATTTGATCAAGTGCCTCTTTTATTTCTTGCTGATTGACTACCTTTGTTAGACTGTTGTTGACTCCATATTGGATGAGGGTCAGGACTAGAGAGAGTGGGTAAGCTTTGGAATCTATTGCAGACCTTTGAGTTTTTGTGTAGAGATTTTCGAAGGCATTTGCCACAACTGCTTTTATGCCTTCAAAGTCTGTTATTGTCTGATTTTGAACCTGAATTTCCATGACTTTCTTGAACTGCTTTGTTGCCTCATCTTGTTTGTGGAAGTAGCTAGTGTTTTTATCTCTTGCTTCCAACCAGAGGCTTCTAGATTTCTATTTCCAGTATTTTTCCTCCTCTCTACAGGCTTGATGCCAATTCCTTTGGAGTTGGTCTTCTTGATGTAAGATTTCTTGGGTGATTTCCTGTTCATCCATTTCAAATTGATGTTTTTCTAGTTGTTTTTGGGCTTCTTGGCGAATTACAATTGGATTTGATTGGGTTTTTTCCCAAGACTTTAGTGCTACCTTTATTCTCCTGAGTTTTTCTCCCCAAACAAAGAAGGCTGAGCCTCTTACTATTTCATTCCAGATTTTGGTAACCAGATTTTGGAAGCCTTCATCGTGGATCCAGGCTGGACTAAATCTGAAGGGGATTGGTCCGAGATTCTTGTCATGTGAAACTTCTAACAAGATTGGTTTATGGTCTGACACACTGTGTGGGAGGATCGAAGAGGAGGGAGTGAGGCCCATACGCATAAAGGAGATTTGGACTAAGAACCTGTCTAGCCTAGCTGCAATGTGCCCTGATCCTACCCTCTTGTTTGACCACATGTATTTACCTTTTGTTGGTTTAACATCCTCCAGCCCCCAATCTGACATGATATCTTCTACCCATTCTCTTGCCGGGTCTCGCACAATGGAGCCACCTTTTTTCTCAATCGCAGCTAGGGTCACATTTAGGTCCCCCCCAATAATGATATTATCTATATCATTTAGTAGCAGGTAATCTTTTAGGGTATCCCAACAAATTCTTTTTTCCTCCAAAAGGACCGACACATAAAGATTGAAGAGGCTTACTAGTCGACCCATTTCTTTGTGTAGAAGGCTGGTGTAGATCCAATGCATGTGTGTTTAAGATTTGATTAGATCAAACTTCATAGTGTTCCAGAGGGTGCCTATACCTCCTGAGGCTCTTCTTGCGCTTTCTGCTATTCCTTGGCTTATTTTCCATAGTGCTTTTGTTGTGTTGAGTAAGTCTTTCTCTTCCATCTTGGTCTCTTGGATTAGAAGGATCTTGGACTTTGAAGTTCTAATGATATCTTTAAGTGCTTATTCCTTTATTTTGCTGCCAAAACCCCTACAATTCCAGGATGTTAGTTTCATGATTTACCTGGGGGGGATGTGTGGGCTCCTTAAAGAACCCTGGAATGCTTCTTTGTTTGCCTTACATTGATCAATTGTCTGATTGTTGGTTGCGAGCCACTCAAAACATCTTTGTATGTCTCCTTTTCTTTTTCTTCTTTCTTGGATTTTCTTCCTCTGCCTGTTTTCTTTTGGGTGACAAAGATGTCACTTGTGCCCTCGTAGTCACTGTCTAAGGAGACCTCTCTTTCCTCCATGTCCGATCCTGTTTTCTTTTTTGCGGCAGTCTTTCCCTTCTCTTCTTCTCTTTCTGGCACCGACATCTCTCTGGTTTCTGGGGTTGATTTCCCATGCATTTCTTCGGTTAATGGAACTTCTTGTGGTGCTTATCCTACCGTTTCCTCTGCATGACCCTGATCTAGCACTCTAAAATTGTTCTATGTCATTGTTACTGGTCGATTTCCTTGTTCCTTGGGCTTTGCAGGGATTGTCTTTTCGTTCCTTGGTCCTTTTGCTCTGGTTGATGCTTTTCCTTTTCTGGGCTGTTGCTAGCCTTCGCCATTTTCCTTCCCCTTGCTTGGGTTTTTAGGGCAGTTTCATTGAAAATGGCCGTATTCATGGCATCCCCTGCATTTGAATGGTAGTTGTTCGTAATCAAGCTTCTGGTAATGCTGCCATTCTCCAACCTTTAACTTGATTGCCTTTGGAAGGCCCACCTCTAGGTCCACTTCCACGCAGATGCGCGCACAGGAATATTGGTCTTTGGGATCCGCCTTGTCAATATATTGACCAATCCCATTTCTGATTGCTTGGAGCGAAGTGGGGTTCCAGCAGTGGATTGGGAGATTGGGAAGCCTGACCCAGATGGGGAGGTCCTTGGGTACTTCAACCGCATGATCAAATCTTGGTGTCCAACGATTTAGATATAGCCCTTGAGTTCCCATGAAATACGGTCCATTCTTGAAGATGAGATCTCTGTCTTCCTGAGAGATGAATTCGAAGATGAAGAATCCTCTTCCCACCACATATCAAATTACACTGCTCTTGATCAACAGTCGCCAGTTTCTTTGGATCCAATTATTTGTAGTTTGGGTTGACGGCCAAAGCCCCATGAATTTTCCTACCAGTGCATGGTCTGACGGGTAGTTCTATCTCTGGGATTGAGTCGAGCTTCTTGACGAAGCTAGGGGGATCAACTGTTGGGAGATTCTTTCCTTGGGTAGCCAGGAGCTTGCGAAAGGAGTCTATAGTTGAAGGAGGGGGCGATGGCTCCCCTCCTCTGGAGGCTGCCATTGCAGTAGCTGAGACGCTTCAAAATCGTAACCCTAGGCGGTTCTCAGAGCGCTTCCCTGTTTTTCCTTAGTTATTTTTATTATTATAAATGTTATTGTACATTATTCTATGATTGTAATATTGTTGGTTGTAATTAGTGACGCATAAACATCTCAAATAATCAAATAGATTTAAAAAAAAAACACTTTTAAATAAATGTAATTATTTTTTAAAGATTTATTTGATATTAAAACACTTAAAATCTTTAAGGTGCTGGAATATTGTATACATTATAAACCTTATGGAATTGGAATATTGGATACATTATAAACCTTATGGAATAGTGCTTTGGGAGGTTGAATCACCAAATTTGATTAATGGGAATGATGTGAAGTTTGAGTAGTGTTTACCAAATGGGATAGTAAGTTGGAATCATAGCTCGAAGCAAATGGTGATTAGGATCTTGAATCAATAATACAAAATATGACATGAGACTAATGGCACAAAGGTATCGATGTTGTTAACACATTGATACTACACTTTATCTTTAAAATGATTTAGTATGAACTCTAAATAACATTCTATCCAACATCTCTTCATCCTTAAAAATAACAATATGTTTAGGACCGCAATACACCAAAAGCTTAATTAATCCCAACAAAAAAACATATTAAATACACATACAAATATCATTACATCAATTTATTCTTACATAATAATTAAATCAAATATCAAATTAATTATAATTCATTATCATATTACCCTTCATACCTTTAATATCCTTAAAATCTATAAAACATATTTCAATTTAGTTTTACATAATAATTAAATCAAACAAAAAAATTAATTACCATATTACTCTTTATGCCTTTAATATTGCTATAATACATATCCAAGCGTATAACTTAACATATCACATATAACATTCAAACATTATATATTTTAAACATTATGATTTATAACTTAACATATCACATATAACATTCAAACATTATATATTTTAAACATTATATATTTTAAACATTATGATTTATGATTAAGTTTAATCAACTTTATATTTTATAAATTTATGATTAAGTTTAATCAACTTTATATTTTATAAATTTATGATTACTTTAAATCATAAAAAAAATATATGATTGTAGTTTGTTATCACCATTAGGTTTTTTTTATTGTTAATAATAATAATGTTATGTATTTTAAACATTATAAATGTTGGATTGAAATTATTATCTACGATCAAAATCATATCTTTTATAATTATATGTTTATTTT
>SNQJ01S0059719.1:0-13104 GCA_010110895.2 Picea sitchensis | reverse complement strand
GACCTTGGTAGACTTCTCTACATGATCGCTTGTCACTGTGAAGTTGTTTCTCTGATGAGAGGAGTGTCATTCCATTACGTGTAGTTACATCAATAAAGTTTGGTCACTAATTCAATGAACTTGATTCATTAGTACTAATAACATAGTGAAATCAATAAGCTTATAGATTCAATAGAGCTTACTATTAACTTATAGATTCAATAGAGCTTACTACTAGCTTAACTAAGGTGATATAGATCTTGTAAGGTGTTGGAATATTGGATACATTATAAACTTTCTCAAAATGAATCATTAAGAGGATGTACCATTCACACTTAATATTAAAAAATAATAGTTGAAAAAAATTACAAATAAATCTCCTAAACTTATAATTAGAGTTAATTCATTCACATTTTATAAAATTATAACATTTAGTTTTTTAAGAAATTTTCATGATAAATGAAATGTGTTTTTGTTTTTTTATGTTGTTAAATCTTTGTTTTATTGTCATTTTCTTGCTTAAATTTGAGCCATGTGAATTTAAAAAAAATACCTTATTTGTACATCAGGTAAACATATTTATATGAATTTCTAGTGTGGCACTCAAATCCAATGTTTAACTAGAGAATGGTTAGGCATATAGATGTTGTAAAGATACTTCCTATTGATTGTGTGGTAGACTTACCACTAAAAACACAATCTCAATGAACTATGAAATAAAAATGATTTAACTTATAACTTTTTAATGGGAGGGATGTTGACCTTAGTAAAGTCAATCTTGGAGGGATGTTAACTTTTTATGTCATCTAAAGCCACAATCTTGTATATTCATTGATGTACAAGATTCTTACTCTTCGAGCTAGTTGTTTGTACATCGATCTCTAAGACTTCAACATATCACACTGTCTATTTTCCTTGTTTTTGAAGGTCCATAAACTGAAAAGTACTAGGGTACAATTTTTCATCCTCAATTAGATGCAAGTGTATATCTTGACACCTTAAAATAAGCCATGTCCCTTAGTTATTACTCATGTCGGTTCCACTAACATCCTAATAGTAATGGTGTCTTCAACCTTAAATAATGGACTAAAACATCTAAAATACCTCACAAGGTATTGTATTCGTACCTCCCTCTTTYAGAACAATGTTGTCCAAATATTATTTTGAAATGTATGAATGATTTCCTTTCCATTCASATCTTKTTATTKCTAAGGTGCCATTTCATTAATTAATTATTTATTCTCAAATTAAATTGTAACTTAGATAACTTTTCATACAAAGGCACAARTCTAACTATGTTYCAACTTTCAAGTTTTAAGCTCTTCCATATCTATTTAGTGTTTCCACATTCATGTATATCAAGGTGGTATTGCTCCAAGCATTTTGGTCATGTCCAAATAACCAATTTATCAACAACTAACTGAGAAATCATAATTCAAGTGCCTTGCAAGTTTGCACCACTGGCTCTAATTAGTGAGCCCAGGTGGTGCATTTTCAATATCACAAGTTAGTTTATAGTTATATTACATTGACCATTCTGGTGTTTTTACTACCACATCTTAGAACACATGTCCTATTAGGCCTTCATGAGTGCAATTTCACAATGTCACAAGATAGTCAATAAACTTTATTCCTTAATTGCTAGTAAAATACATCTAATCAAAACATATATTACATTGAGACTCCAACCTCCGACCCAACATTCTTTCCAACACCACAAATCCACACAATTATGGCAACTATGTAGTCTAGAACTAGTGAGTTGTGCTAAAGTTTGATCAAGTAACCTATGCTTGAAACAAGCTCTTTCAAAAGTTGGGAGTAAACTTGGCACAATCTTCTTCAATACTTGGTGTAACTTCACAGTTTCCTTAGCAAGTAATTTAATAATGTTTGAGGCTTTATGAGTAGCATGAATAGATACAAGGTTGGTTGCTTTGGTCAATATATAACTATAACCATCATGATGGGAATGTGCTTTTTGATTTTCCTAAGAAAATCAAAGAGGAAATCCATCATTCCATCACAACTATACTTCCAGGATAATTCCATACCTTCTCTCCCTCTTCAAGAGGCTATTTCCTCAGAGTAACATAAAAAAAATAGTCCTTTGATTATTCATATTTCTAGCTATGTTAATGACAATTAATCATCCAACATCTCTTACCATGCATAATTCATGTTCCAAGTGAAAATTTTTAGCTAAAAGAGAAGCATAACATGCTTCAATTTTCATTCTGATATTAGTTTGCAACCAAATCCATATACCAACTTGAAAGCAATTCCAC
This sequence comes from Picea sitchensis, assembly GCA_010110895.2. Taxonomy (NCBI): domain Eukaryota; kingdom Viridiplantae; phylum Streptophyta; class Pinopsida; order Pinales; family Pinaceae; genus Picea; species Picea sitchensis. The sequence goes on along the minus strand of SNQJ01S0059719.1, from coordinate 10,837 downwards.
CTTGGAGACTTAATAAGAAATTGAATTAGACCAACTTCACTTAATCTTACCAAATAAATGCAGGTTGATAACACTGTATTTTTGAAATGAACAATAATACAACCAAGTCTTCAAAAACTATGATGAAACATATTGCCTCCAGTGACTACTTGATGTCAAAATTCATTGATCCATGATTCTATTCTCATATCACTTGCAACATAATATAATGTTTGAAATCTATCTCCAAAGGTCACCATAGATTGCAATAGTTAATGTGGGCCACCATAAGCTCATGCCTTAAATAACCAAAATTCAAATTCAAAAGGCCTATTCAAGTAGGGAAGCTTCCAATGGTCCTAGTTGAAATGTATGCAATAGATCCCATTTTTCATACATCCAAAATTATCTTATGTTGATTAATTGGGTTGGTTGTCATTGATGTCAACCCTTGAAGCAAGTACGATATATGGTAGCCCCAACAATATGGTTAAGGGACTCAAGTTTATTTGAGGAATAAATGCATGAAGATCAATATATTTGCAGGTAAGACTATTCTAGATGGATAGTACATGTCATGCCATTTCCAGTGTTATGTGGAACATCACATACCTCCTCACGGTTAGAGATTTATGGCCTTGTGAAGTTGGAGAAACCTCATGAGTTATCTAGAAGCCCCTAGAAGGTCAAAGAAGTCAATTTATTCTAGAAGCTCCTAGAAGAAGTTTCCTAGTCAAAGTGGTTGTAACTAGGAGTTAATCATGAGTTAAGTTGTTGCAAAAAGAAAATAATTAAAAATAAATTAGTTACAACTAGAAGTGGTGAGTTTACTATTTGTGGATAAAGTGGTTGTAAGTGGACAAGTGGTTAGAAGTGGGTTAGCCCTAAAAGAAGGAAATTGGACAAAGTTAGTTAGAAGGTAACCCCTTGATGAAGCTACTTGGAGAGTATAAATAAGAGAGAAAGGGTCTCCTATTAACACCTATTGATCACATTGAATATCTATTATTTTTTGAAAGATTTATTGTAGCTACTCATTGATACATTTGAAGTTACACAAGTCTGAGGCAACAAAGAAGGGTTGACGATGAAAGTTTTAGAGTCGTAGAATTTCTAAAAAAACCTTAGTTTTTGAGGTGAATGCGGCCTACAGTGGAGTAAGTCGCGTACATATGCGAGATGCAGTAGAGTAAGCCGTGTACATATGCAGGATGAAGAAGAGGAGGTCATGCACAGTTGGGAAAAGCCATGAAATATTGAGTAGATGTGGATTCCAAGTCTCTAGAGTCTAAAAGCAAGTTCCCAGGAAGGTCTACAATGATCATGTACAACAAATCTATCTACAGGTTCAAAAGGTATGTCATATTCTTATGTGTAGTTGGATATTGTTGTCTACATGAGATATGGTTATGGGAGATTGAGGATTTTCCCTAGAGAGGCTATTGGTTGTATGACACTTGTTGTATGATCCAGATCTACAAAAATACAGTGCTGGTATGTTTGGTATTTATCATTGGTACATCCTATTAGTTTGAGTGTTAAGGCATACCTTGTATTTTTGTGGTACATGGTTGAGGGTTTTTGGTTATGGTGTGTTTCTGAAGTTGTTGGTATAGTTTGAGGCTGCATAACAATGAGGGTTTGATGTCTAGTCCATGTGAGGGTTTATTACACATGATTATGACATAGATGCACATGGTTTGAGTGATATTCTTGTGATTTTGGGTATGTGATCTATGTTATCATATCTAATATATCGAGGAGATTATTGGTATAGGTTGTTGGTATATTTGGTATATATTGGTACAGGTCATTGGTACAGGTAGACTACAAGTTATTGGTATAGGTTGATTACAAGTTGTTGGGATAGATTGGTACATGTTTACATCGGTATATTTCACAATGACAATGTGGTAGTGGTTTCATCAATTATTTGGCAGTAATATTTTAGGGCTGTTGGATGGGGCTAGGATAGGTGGTTGTATCCACCTTCCGGTTGTAGCCGAAGAACATAGGGGGTTGTAGATTCCTTCTATTTGTAGCCATAGAATTGGGGAGTTGGAGATTCCCTCAGGTTGTAGCTTGGAAATATAGGGGGTTGGAGCGTCCTTCCAGTTGTAGCTGGAGAACAAAGGAAGTTGGTTCTTTCAATGAATGTAATTATTAAAGACATATAAGAAAAAACATTTTGTGGTTTTCTCCCGCATTGGGTTTCCACATAAAAACACCGGTGTATTGTGTATGTGTATGATTTCTCATTGTTCATGGTTTATTTTATTTTGTGCACTTGTTGAATGATAATGGTAAATTGATCATAAAAAAAACAACACTTATATATTGTGGTTAAAAAGGATTAAAAAGCTCTATTACTGATTCACCCCCCTCTCAGTAATCCAACAATTGGTATCAAAGAAAGTCCTTCATGAGATAGTTTAACCATTGGAAGGAGATCATGGATTACTCTAAGATTAGGATACCACAGTTTTATGGAGAATATTATGCTTTCTGAAGTAGAATAATGAAGACACACATCTAGGCACTAGGATTTGATTTTTGGCGATCAATGATAGATGGATACAAAGAAGCAACCATTCCTCTAACAGATAAAGATGGAAAGAAACTTGAAGAACATAATTCAAGAGCTACAAGTGCACTTCTGAATGGTTTGTCAAAATCAATCTACACCAAAGTTATGCATTGTGATTCTGCAAAGGACATCTGGGTCAAGTTGAAGAATGTATATGAAGGAGATGAGCAAGTCAAAGAAGTTAAACTTAGAATTTTTAGAGCAAAATTCGAACAACTAAAGATGAATGAAGATGAGAACATAGCTGCCTACTTTCTATGAGTTGATGAAGTAGTAAACAATACCAAAGGCTTGGGAGATGAGGTAAATGAACAGGTTGTTGTAAAAAATGTATTGAGATATCTACCAATGAGATTTGATTTAAATATTTCAACACTAAAAGAGAGAGAGGATCTAGCAACACTGACCATGGATGAGCTACATGGGACACTCACAACTTATGAGATGAGAACAGAGAAAGATAATTCTATTACAAAAGAAACATCATTCAAAGAATCCAATAATTCAAAGCAAAAGGGAAATCAAAAGGAAAAGCAAGATAGCAACATCACTGACATCTTAGAGGACGATGGAGAAGTAGCCAACTTCGTCAGAAGACTGAAAAAGGGAACCAACAAATATAGAGGTAAGCTTCCATTGGTTTGTTTTAATTGTGATGAAATTGGTCATTTTGATAACAAATGTCCCCATAAGAAAACAAAAGGAATGAATAAGATGATTTGAATAATAAACAAACATAGAAACACAAAAGAACCGAAAATATTTTTTTCAAGAAAAGCTTTTGCACCAAAGAAGACAACAACCCATCAGATGAAGATGAAGCCAGTGAAAGTGATACAGAAAGGGTTCTATTCATGGAAATAGAAGATTTTGATGAAGAAGGACCCAAAGCAGAATTTGAAGAGGCATAAGTTGACGATCAAGAAGGATTTTTAAGTTCCATAGAAGTTATAAAACGAGAGAAGAAGAAAAACAAGTCACTTCAGGCAAAACTAATGGAAAGAGGAGTTCATAATTCAGATTCTGAAGAAATATATCATATGATTACTAAATTCAAAATCCAAGTTTAGGAAGACAAAATAATCAAATAAACACTTAGAGAACAAGTGGAAGAAAGAGACAGGATCATTGGAAATTTGGAAGCAGAGATTGTCACATTGAGAAAAGATCTTCAAAATAAAAACATGCAGAACAACTCCAAAGTTTTGGACAATATTATTAGCAGTCAAAGGGCGAATCATGACAAGTCAAAACTTGGATACAACCAGATAGAAAAGGGATCAATCTCCAAAACAACATATCAAGAAACACAACTAAGAAGCTACGTAGAGACAGTCAGAGGAGACAAGAAGTTTTACAAAGAAGATCACAGAGACACTCCTCCACCCAGAAGATTCAGATCTCAGAATCAATGACAGTTAGAAACAAGAAGGCCTAAAAAATAAGAAGGGTTCATAAGAGTAACTCATTTTATAAGATCTACAACTCCCAGGTATCAAATTATCTTTCTTGTCTTTTGTTATTCATGTAACAATTTTGGACATAAGGTTGTGAATTGCAGAGAAAATAACAGGAATAGAGACAACCGTGAAAGTTATGCATGAAATGATTGTTAGAAAAACAATATCACAGAGCAATAAAATGAAACAAATGCGGAAATAAAACACAGAAGATACACAATACAATAGAGACATAGATATACATGGTTCACCCAGTGTGGACTACACCCACCAGAGAAATTGTTAGGTCCTTCCTTTATATTATCCAGCAAAATGAAGGGATACAACCTACAACACACCTGTTGTAACTTCCTCTTCTTTCTCTCACAGTCTCCTCTCTCTGAATACAATATTTGCAATGATACATAGCCCCAATACATTTCCCTCATAAAAGAGGGTTTCCTTCTAGGGTAAAAAACCCTAACATAACTTCTATCGTCATATCTGCGACCTTATAATGAACGGTCCAAATTTACTATGAAATTAAAATATACATTTACAAGGAAATTTTTCCTTCAAGGGCTTCACCCCCGAACCCCCATCGAGGGCCCGCTTTCTCCCGAACCCCATAGGGGGGGAAATCCCATCCCCCCCATGTGGAGGAGTGTACAGTCTTCATGGGGTATAAACACAGTTTAAAACAAAGACCTATGAAACATGAAGATAATCTAGCTCCATGACCGACAATCTCCCACTTGGAGACTGATCACAACAACTCCACTGTTGTTTTACATGTTGGACTACACTCCACCTTGGACCTGGAAAATTTCTCATCTTCACCTTCATGCTTGAAGACCAACTAAAACTAAGCAGGAACTCAGTTTCTCCATGGTTACTCCCTTTGTTAACATGTCTGCAGGATTCTGGCTAATGCGTATCTTTTCCAACTTCAAATGTCCATCTTCCAAGATGGATCATATGAAATGGTACATGAGTTGTATATTCTTAGTATTTGAATGGAAGGCTGAGTTCTTTGCAAGATGAATGACACTCTCACTGTCACAGTACAACCTGTTATTCTCTTTCTTCTTTCCCAATTCCTCCATAAAACTTTGTAACCAAATCATCTCTTTACTAGCCTCTGTAGAAACAACATACTCTGACTCTTTTGTTGAAAGTGAAACAACCTTTTACAGTTTGGAAATCCAACTTACTGTTGTTCCACCTACAGTAAAAACATACCCTGTGGCGCTCCTCCAGATATCTTTATCACCTGCCATATCTGAATCAACATATCCCTGTAGAACAATGTCTGAACCTTCAAAACATAATGCATGAGTAGCAGTACCTCTCAAATACCTGAGAATCCACTTTACTTCCTCCCAATGTTTTTTACCTGGATTGTTCATCTACCTGCTCACAACTCCCATTGCATATGCAATATTTGGTCTTGTGCAAACCATGACATACATCAAGCTACCAACTATTGATGAATAAGGGAACCTAGACATGTATTCTATCTCCTTCTGTGTCTTAGATACATTTCCTTAGTTAATTTGAAATGGATTTTCAAAGGCGTACTAACTGGTTTTGCATTTTTCATTCTAAACCTCTCCGACACCTTCTCTATGTACTCACCCTGAGACAATGTCAAATTGTGATTTTTCCTATCTCTTGTTATTCTCATACCAAGGATTTTCTTTGCAGCACCCAAAACCTTCATAGCACATGAATTAACTAATTTCTTCTTGAGAAAATTTATATCCTGCATATTAGACCCCGCAACAAACATGTCATCTACATACAATAGAAAGATAATATAGCTTCCATTTTCTAGCTTTTTAAAATAAACACAGTGATCAAAATGATATCTACTATAACCTTGTTTTGTCATAAACCTGTCAAGCTTCAAATACCACTGCCTTGGAGCTTGCTTTAGGCCATACAAGCTCTTATTCAACCTGCATACCAAATTCTCCTTCCCTTTGACCTAATACCCCTGTGGCTGCTGCATATAAATATATTCCTCCAAATCCACATGGAGAAAAGTTGTTTTTACATCTAACTATTCAAGATGTAAATCTTCTACTGCCACAAGACTTAAAATAGTCCTAATTGAAGTCATTTTAACAACATGAGAAAATATTTCATCAAAATATATACCTTTCTTTTGTGCAAACCCCTTTACAAAAAGTCTAGCCTCGTACCGCTTTTTGCTTCCATCTTCTTCCTTCAACTTGTAAACCCATTTATTCTTCAATGCTCTTTTTCTTGCAGGAAACATAGCCAAATCCCAATTCGGGTTATTTACCAGGGAATCCATTTCCTATTTCATGCATTTCTCCCACTTTTTTTTAGTGTCTACCTACATTGCTTCTTCATAACACTCTGGTTCACCAGAATCAGTCAAAAATAAATAATACAATGAAGGAGAGTATTGTTCAAGTGGTCTACTTAACCTGGTATATCTTCTAACAACACTTGCAGGATTTTGAGGTATTTGTTTCTCTTGTTGTTGTACATTTTGATTTTCTGGTGCCTTTGGAATTTATTTTTCAGTGATCTCATCAAGCACTGTGTATTCTAGTTTTTCTTTTTCATGTTTCTTTCTCTGCAACTGATCTTTGTACATGACCTTCTCATTGAATATCACATCTCTACTCCTAATGATTTTGTGATTTTCATAATCCCATAATAGATAACCAAAATCATTAACACCATATCCAATAAAGGTACACTTCTTGGATTTTCCTTCAAGCTTTGTTCTATTTTCTTTTTCAATATGGACAAATGCTTCACAACTAAAAGTCTTCAAAACAAAATATTTTACCTTTTTACCCGTCCATGCCTCCTCTGGAATTACACCATTCAAAGAGCTTGAAGGTCTTTTGTTTATTAAGAAAACATCAGTATCTACAACAACTGCCCATAACTATAAGGGAAACCCAACATGCAATCTCATACTTCTTGCACACTCCATGATTGTCCTATCCATCCTTTCTAACACACCATTTTCTTGTGGTGTTCTTGGAATTGTCTTCTCTCTACGAACCCCATGGTATGAAAAATAATCATCAATCTCCTTGTTGCAATATTCACCTCCATTTTCTAATCTGAAACACTTCAACCTTTTTCATGTCTCATTCTCAACCAAAGCTTTCCATTTCTTAAAAGTATAAAAACATTAGATTTTTGTCGAATGCAATAAACCCAAGTTTTTCTAGCTGCATCATCAATAAAAGTAACATAATAACGAGAGCCACCAAGATATGATACCTAAGCTGGTAAACATACATCTGTATGCACAATCTCTAACCTTTCACTCTTATTTTCTTTTCCGACTCTAAGAAATCTGACTCTCTTATGTTTTTCATAAACAAAATGCCGACATAAATGAAAATCAATTTGTTTAAGATCTGGAAACAAATTTATTTTGTGAAGTATCTGCATCCCCTTCTCACTCATGTGTCCAAGCCTATGATGCCACAGTGTTGTATCCACCCTTGTAGAAGCTAAAGAGATAGAAGAATCAATATTATCAGTACATAAATACAATGTACCTACCTTCTCTCCTTTTGCTATCACTAGTGATCCTTTGGTGACCTTCCACACCTTATCCGTAAATATGTATATACAACCTCCTCTGGCCAACTGACTTGTTGAAATCAGATTTTTCCTTAGATCTGGAACATGTCTTACCTTTTTCAACAACCACTGGTTTCCATTCCTTTGCTTTATTTTTACCTTTCCCATTCCAACAATTTTGCATGGTGCATCATCACCCAAATGAACCTGTCCAAAATCACCTTGAACATAATCTAGAAAATGTTTCCTATTGGGTGTGGCATGAAATCAAGCCCCTGAATCTACTACCCAAGACTCAAAAATATTATCTACAAAAGTAATCAAATCATCTTGTAACACATCAACTGATACATTTGCTTCCTAATTTTTCTCCTAATGTCCATCTCTTTGTTTCTTTGGATCTCTATAGTCTTTCTTCAGATGTACTTTCTTCCCACAATTCCAACACTCTATCTTTCCTAGTCTGGATTTGGATCTGCCCTTCCTAGCATTACCACAGTTCCCTGATCCCTTTCCTCTATCCTTTTGTCTTCCCCTGTTCTCCATGTTTAATGTTGGGTATGTGTTATATTTTTTGCACGAATAGTAGTGTCTACGTTGCATCGGACACGNGGGGGGTGCAGGGGGTGATAGCCCCCCATGAGAATTTGTTTTTCCTCGGGAAATGTGTCACATTTTTACCTCGATTTTTGTGTCACCTTGATTTTCGTGTCCATTGTTGGGCGGTTTTTCAGAACATGGTTTTTACCGATGGTTTTCTATTTCCAGTTAAGGAATTAGGGTTGTTGACTAATCCAAGTAATTGGGTTAGGGTTTTGGATGCCGCTGGCTCCTATATGTATATTGTATTGTAAACAATATAACACAATGAATGGATATAGAATATGTTGGTTTTCCTGGTTTTGGGTTTCCAGGGGAAAAATATCTGTGTAATGTGTGTATTTTCCATTGTATCTTTTCTGTTCTTTTACTGAAAAGTTGTTTGTAGTAAATATTGTTCAAGGTTAAAATCTACATTTAACACACTACCTGATGTCTCACTTGTTCTTTTCCGTCACATTTCCTTGCTAAGGATAACACCAACAACATCATCAAATTTTAAAGTGTTTGAACGATAGACAAAGTTACTTACAACCATGACCATTCCATTCCAACTGTCTGGCAATGAGAACAAGATTAGAAGAGCCCTGACCTCATCATCAAATTCCACTTTTATAGAACTTAGCTGATTAGTAACTATATTAAATTCATTTAAATGATCTGCAACAGACCCACCTTCTGACATCTTCATATTAAATAATCTCTTCATTAGAAATACCTTATTGGATGTCGAGGTTTTTTCATACAGTTTATCCAATGTGCCCATCAACTCCTTCGTTGTCTTTTCTTTCGAAATATTGAAAGACACCGACACTTCCAAGCTCAACCGTATTGTTCCTAGTGCCTTTCTGTCAAGAACGTCCCATTCTTCTTCCTTCACGTCCGCCATATTCTTTGCTATTCCACCCAATGGTAGGAATAGATCCTTCTGATATAAATAATATTCCATCTGAATCTTCCATAACTGGTAGTTTTGGCTATTAAATTTACCGACCCTAAACTTTCCATCTTCCGCCATTGCTCCCACTCGAACCAGGAACCCTCTTTTCCTATGAGTTACCTTTCACTCTGATACTAGTTGTTAGAAAAACATGATCACAGAGAAATAAAATAAAACAAATGTGGAAATAAAACACAAAATATACACAATACATTAGAGACACAGATATACGTGGTTCACTTAGTGTGGGCTATGTCCACTAGAGAAATTGCCAGGTCCTTCCTATATATTATTCAACAAAATGAAGGGATACAACCTACAACACACCCGCTGTAACTTCCTCTTTTTTCTCTCATAGTCACCTCTCTCATAATACAATATTTTCAATGATACATAACACACTACATTTCCTCCATAAAAGAGGGTTTCCTTCTAGGGAAAAAAAACCTAACATAACTTATACCGTCATATCTGTGACCTTATAATGAACGATCCATATTTACTATGAAATTACAATATACATTTACAAGGAAACTTTTCCTTCAAGGGCTTGCTTGCCCCGAACCCTGTAGGGGGGGAAATCCCCCCCTACAACCCCCCGCGTGGAGGGGTGTACAATATTTATGGGGTATAAACATGACTGAAAACAAATACCTATGAAACAGGAAGATAATTAGGCTCCACAACCAACAATGATTATTCAAGAAGGCCTAGTGAAACACATAACATAAGCTACAATAGGTTTGAATCCTTGAGTACTGAGATGGAATGCTACAAGTGCAACAAATTTGGACACATGGCCAAATATTATATAATGACAATTCCTCCAATAGAATTACAATATAATAACAACAATCACAGACAAGAACCTCAAAGAATATGGATAAGGAAGCATAATTAGTTCAACAATGAAGAATACACACTTGCTTTACAAAATAAACACAAGAAATTTGGTTGGTATGTTGACAATGGCTGCTCAAATCACATGATAGGTGATGAGGACATGTTTCTAACCTTGAGAAAGGAAATAGATGAATAAATCTCCTTTGGAAATGTTGACTCAACTAGAATCATTGGAAGATGCACAACTAGAATTGGAAATAAGGATACCAAGGCAAATAATGTTCTACTAGTAGAAGATATGAAACACAATATTTCGAATGTAAGTCAAATGTGTGACCAAGGTCACAAACTTGTGCTTGATTCAAAGAAGTGCGAGATAAGAAAAACAGGTTCAAGCAGAGTTGTTGCGACAACTATAAGAACTTCAAACAACATATATGTATTAAGTTAAATTGGAAATGAAAAGTGTTGTCTAGGAAAGGAAGATGAATTTTGGATATGGAACATAAGAATGGGTCACATAAATGTTGATAATCTTGTCAAAGTAAAAAAAAAGGAAGGAGTCAGAGAAATTCCCCAGATCATGAAGCCAACCAACACTTTATGCAAGCATTGTCAACAAGGAAAGAAAAACAAGACCGGCTTAAAGTCAAATGAATAGTCCACAACAAAGTCGTTGGAAATTGTGCATACTGTGTTGGATCATGTTGTCATTGATGCAAATGGTTTGATTGATTGATGTCAAGTGATTGATTGATGTCAAAGGATTGATTGATTGATGATTTATGTAATATAATATGTATTTTCCTAAATGAGAATGCATAGATGAAGATGGATCAATGAGTTGTCATTGATACATGATGA